>WOVY01006777.1:0-106993 GCA_013436015.1 Rhipicephalus annulatus | reverse complement strand
CTAGGCCCACTAACCTCTGACCCACCTTTACTATGGCGTGACGACTACATACGACGACCTCTGCACTCCGCATGGTGTTACCACCGTGATTTCGCGCATTCTGCCAAAGACTCCCAGCCATCTGGCTGATAAAAAGGAAAGCTGGTTTCTAACTGCGTAAAACAGTAGGAGAGGTATGCCATAACAGTAACCATGCTTCCTCTTGATCTGTGATGCGTCGTGCCCTTTGGGCCGCAGGCATGCGACTAACTCTGAGGTTTTGTGCTAGGCCTACTGCAACTGGCCGTGCCACGTCACTTACTCCCTGCCCAGCTAAACGTTAGTTTCGAACGCCGAGTCATTCATCCTTGCTGTCCAGACAAGCCAACACAAGTTGTGCAATTCCACCAGGGTTTCAACTATGGCATCGATGAATTCACAGGTAGCCGTGGAGTCGTCGCAAGACATCCCTTTAGACGCGGCTCCCAAGATGAGGCTAAGGTTGTCACATGCCACAAATGAGTCTCGTCTTACGCCAACAGCTTTGTCTACCACATCTGCCATTGTCGACGCCAGCAATCATTTACCGGTGCAACTCAGTCAACTAGACACGACATTTGTGCCAACGCAAGCAGCCGCGCGAAAACTCTCAGAAGCTACGCATGCCTCATCGTCGGCTGCAAGAACAGTTCTATGCTCAGAAGCCACGATGCCACTCGAGCTTTCTCGACGCTTACAGCGTACGTGCTGCAGCCAACGAGCGACTACTTCTGCAGCACGTATGCTGGGCTCCCACTGTACTTCACTGTCCCAGTGCCAACGCTGCCGAACTTCAAAAAATTATACGCTTCATGGAAGGCGTCAGCTGAGACACTTCTTGCACCACTGCATCTTTCTACCAGATTTTCCTTCAGACTATAGTTTAGGCCGCCAATTTCTTTGATCTCAGCCTCGCCACCAGGCTGCGAGCCCTTATAACCATTTCATGCTGGACGTCTTTAGATGCAAAATCAAGTGCATATGAAAGAACACGCTACAGCTACATCTACACGTCGTTAACGCAACGGCTTTCAAAATGCGAAAAAGTTCTCTATCCGTCCTCTGCACCACTCCCAGCACTGCCATACCGAAGGAAACTGATAATTTTTTTCGTCATTCCGCCTTCTTGACCAGGACCATCAACTGAACCCTATGGACTACGACTCCGTCTGCAGAGTGAGGCGCCCCTGTCGATATCTACACTGCCGATGCAGCAAAGGGGACGAGGGTGGAGGCAGGTCGCGAAGAGGCGAGCACGTGGGCCATCAAATAAAGCAGCTGTTTTAAGGGTGAAGTTCTTTAAGGCATGGATCGGTCCTCATCTCTATGTATGCATGTATGTAGTAACCACATAAGAGCACATCCACGGAGTGAATGATGATGAGTGGGGCAACCTTCGGAGGGTTTTATCGGCAAACTGTGAATCATCTGCTGGCCACGTTTGTTCATCGTCTGTCTGTCTGTCTGACCGCACAGAAAGACGGGTGGATGCACGGACAGATGAAGGAAGGAACAGACGCACGAAACTAATGGGCGCACGGCACGGATAGATGCAGAAACGGGCAGACGCACGGATGGACGTACGGATGGACGGAAGCAAGAACGAACGGATGCACAGAAGCGCGGACAGATTATGGATGCTTCACCACACTCATCATCAATCACTCCTTGCTTATGGTGTGATTTTTTTTCTAGCGCATGGAGCAGAAGCCTTCTAAATCTTCCTTTCCACTACAGCGTCATTTACGATGCGAGCATCTTCACCCTGGTGATGCTGGCTTGTTGCCTCTTTTGCTATGACACTGTTGTGCTCAGTTGCAAGCGACAAGACATAGCTGCTCATTTCAAAACTACAGAGAACTATACGAGATGTGGACTGCCACTTCAGCAATAGTATCGAGACAATAAGCCACTTGAAGCATCCTCAAGTTCAATTTCATATTTGCCTGCAACAGGGGTCAGAAGTAATCTCGAGTGAAGCAATAAAAATAAAAGCCCCCGTTCAATTGCAGAAACTTGGTTCGTTTCGGAAATACAACAGGCAAGTTTTCTGCTGGAGGCTTTATTTTGTTTCTGTTTCTAGACGGTTGTAGTTCAAAATAAGGCAAACTTAGGACAAAATGGCTTGATAGACTATTTCATATTGTGGCATTTGAGGAAAAGCCACAGCTTTGCCGGAAAGGCGAAGTAATGAATGAACACAATGGCAAAGAATTCAGAGGTACGCGCAGAATGAAACGCCGATCGAAACATGTTCCGCGTTCCTCGCACACAAATGACGCACAAAAACGTACTCACAGGTATGGATTCACGCGAATAAGCGTCTCGTTTGTAACTCTGCTGTGTCTGAAAAGAGCGCGCCTTTCGCAAACGGAGACTGCAATGATGACAATGTCCTTTGTGCACCCGGTAACTACAGCAGAATCATTCCAGGTAAATCCCGAGGCCAGCCAAGGCATACAGCGTTCCTCTCCTCCCTACCGCGAGATAAGGGCATGTGAGGAAGCGTTGCTTCCCTTCTTTAAGCTGGGCAGAGTACGCATAGGATATTATAACAGGCGCCGCCGCGCGATGTGGCGAAGCCACATCGCGTGGTGGCGCCTATTTTAATTGCGCCATTTTGCTGGTATGCTGTGAAAACACAACTCCCCCCCCCCTGATATGCTCGTGAGCAGCAGTAAGTGGTGCATATATATAGCTTGCCGTTAGAACTGTGAAGGATGTGCTTATTTGTACATAATTGTACGCGCAAAAGCATTATTAAAAATCCACAGGATATTCGCCTCGTTGATTTGGAGCTCTACACGAGAGCGAACATCTAGAACGAACCCGTTCCGGCGTGTTAAGCAAGAAGGGCTGTCTTTGTATCATCTGTTTCTAGAACAAGTAGTATCACGTTCCCTGCTAGTGAGAGACCAAAGAGACGCTTTTATGTGCTGTATTTGTAACAACGCTATTACACCACATGCCTGACATCTTTGTATCTTCAGACAGGGGTGGACGACACACCTTGTCATCGTTCTTGCGCGAAGGTTGGGGTCTCATATCGTTTCTTAAGGGCAAGGTTTTCGTGTAGATTACCTAACTAAAGTGAAAAGAAAGCGCCTTAGGAAACAATTATTACAGAATGCTTTCCTGTGCCATTTTATCATTCAAAGTTTGAAAAAATCGTAAGAACAAGACGCACTAAAGCGAGTGAAAAAACATGTGGACACCTCCCATTGTTAAGACTTTGTTTTTCAAACTTCATACGTGAACCATACGAGGAACTTCATACAATAAATGTGGCTTGAAGAGAGAGGGTTGTGTGTACTATGGGGAGGCAGCTCTCTCCTGCGTAACGAACCTGAGATCATTGAACGCGTATTTATTGACTGTAAGAACGCCATTTTTGGGGGACACTTTATACAGTACTTTGAAAAGGGAGATTTACATCTTACGCCATATGGAATCTGTTTTTGCCTTGAGATAGTTTTGTGCAACATTTGGACGATATTTTCTTACTTCGTGTTCATTTGGTTTGGCATAGCATAATATTGTTCAAACACTGTGATGTAAAAGTTCTATCCGTTCATGAGTGTTTCGTAGAAGCTGTTAGCAAAGTGCGAGATGTGTGTAAGACTAACAACTGTGTTGAAGATGTAATAATTTGATGCGTTAACACACATATAACACGTGTGATGTGCGATTGTCAGATTAACTTGACCGTTAGTCAAGAGGGGAATAAAGTAAGAAAAGGCTGAGGGGTGGCTCAGTGGTTAACGCCTCACTACCACGACGCAGAGGTCCCACGTTCGATTCCGCACGCCGAAGTGTTCCGTTCTCAGCTTTCCTTTTTTCTCAAGGTTTCATATACATGATACTTATACATATACGGTGCATGACGTCGACGCCGAGGCCGGCGGCAAAATCCAGCTGAGGGTGCCAACTTAAGTGCTATCGCAATAATAATGACGCGTGAATCATATTTGTTACTAAAGTTGTGTGGGGCACCAATTCATTTTGACCTATACTGTGATGAGCTTTCTTCTCACTGGAACGGCTTAATTATATATGAAATATTTTCTGCACAGTATGCAGAATGACGGTGGTCCACAAAACGGTGAATGTCTAATAGAATAAAACAAAAAGCAAGTTATGTGCCAATGAGCAAGACTACAAGTCTCGCTTTACGAGCTAAGAGTAAGTAAAGCCTAATATGCACCCACAAAAGGAATAAACTTTTTTTTCAGTTAGATCAGTTTGATTCATTTTTTACACCGTATTGTAGTGGCTCGGCTTGGATTCCTACTGGCTCATTCTTCTAGTTAACGAGATTTCGCACTTCAGTCGAGACAATAGTGCTTACGTTCGTCGGAGTCAAGGGTTCAAAAATGTTAGTGTATCAATAATGGTGTCTATGCTAAAGAAATCACGCGGCTTTGAAGTCCTCCAAGCGTCTCAGTGTCTCGGGTTTATTAATGAGCTTCCCCAAGCCATAAAGGTGTGACATTTATTGTGGCAACTCGCTGCTTAGTTTTACTCACCTGTTTTGGAGTCTAACCTATTGAATTAACTAATAGCGCGTTGACACATGCTTGAAACGACAAGAACATTATTTAGGTCCTGAGAGAGAGATGTTCAGTGGAGCAATAGGCCTCCCGCTATATCAAGTCGGTGACTCCGCTCACGATGGGGCCGGAAATCTAAGTTTCTTCGCGACTTCGTGGGCCCTCTGGACGGCCTGGAGTTGTGTATGGAGGCTGCTGCTCTTCAAAGATGCATCGCATTGCTCCTTCGTGATGGGTTGAGAAGCATCAAGAGCTGGCCGCAGCCAGAACATGTGATCAAAAGAAGATGAGTCATGGGCACATTTAGGGCACGACTGCGAGTGGTCGGCGTCTATCAGGTTAAGGGATCGAGGAGTAGGATACGAACAGGTTGGAAGTAGTCTGAGTGTGCTCACCTGAGGCTTTGTCAAATCAGTATGGGGGGGGGGCTGGAAACGTTTTTCCGGCCAGACGGTAGTGGGAAACAATTTCATGAAGAGTACACAACGGATCTTTATAAATGTTGACCTCGTTACGAGCACGGTTATTCGCGGCAGCTAAATGCGTGAAACCGCGCGCTATCCGGTGAGCATCCTCGTTAAGGTTACATCCGAACAGGTTAACAGAAAGCCTATATTTTTCTACAAGTGCTGCAAATCTATGTCATCAGCTGCTATTCCCCATTGCCGTGCCACTTCATTGATGCTAATTTCCCATATAATGCATTAACACTCGGGCTATCAGGCGAGGACTCTTGAACTCTGACAAGAACAAACCAGGGTAGAAATATTTGCTAACAAGACTCGTGTGGATACCTTATTCTCGTTTTTATTTACCTTTGTGTGTGCCGCATAACCACGGGGGGGGGAATCATTTACATGGCTGCTAGTTTTTATTTTCACTTTCACCAAGTCTCGGCAACTAAATCTGTTCTGATGTCTATCTACCACTCTGCTCAAGCCGCACCTGAAATTAATGGTACATTCCAAAAGCACCGGAGTAGCTCAGTGGTAGATATACGGCGCTGGCACTCCTCCAGAAGTTTTTGCGCTTAGGAAGTGTTTTCGTTTTTCCTTTTATTGTGATAGCAATGTTATGGACTCTTTCGGCTGTATTTCGCCTCAGGCGTCCGCGTGGGAGTCCGCGCCATTGTGATGCACCGTATATGTACTATATATATATATATATATGAAAACGCGGGATAAAAAATTCCAGAAAAAAAACTCCGGTTCGTGCAATAGAGTGTGGAGGAGGAGGAGGAGGAATAAATGAGGAAGGACAGGGAGGTCAGCCAGTTCTCAGACCGGCTGGCTACCCTGTACTGGGGAAGGGGGTAAGGGGGATAAAAGATGAGAGAAAAGAGACGTTGTAAAAAAAGAGAGAGAAGGTCATAAGACGATCCACGACGCTGTTTACAGTCTGTCTCTAAGACCACTTGCCCGCAGAAAGCGCAACAACGCTCTCAATGCCTTGCGTGCACAGGACGATCTCGGCCAGTGTCCTAATACCCTTTCTTCCGACAATTGGCGATTGTCTATTCTATCTAAAGCTTTTGACAGTTCTTTTCTTGGCACGCTGAAGCGGGGACACTCGCAGAGAAGATGGGAGAAAGTCTCTGCGCAGCCACAGTTGTCACATGTCGGGCGTCTGGCCATTCCGATTCAAAACGAATAAGCATTCGTAAAGGCCACCCCAATCCACAGACGGCACAAAAGTGTCTCCTCTGCTCTGGTTATTCCTGATGGAAGACGGAGCTGTAGGTGTGGGTCCAAATTATGAAGGCGGACGTTGGTGAATGCCGGTGAATTCCACTGAGCGAGTGTCAGTTCTCGTGTAAGTGATCGAAGCCTTGCAGCGGCGTCCGTTCTTGATAATGGTATAGCTACACAAGGGGCATCGTTATGAGCAGTTCGGGCTGCTTCATCTGCACGGTCGTTTCCATCAATGCTGCAGTGGCCTGGTATCCATTGATATGCTATGTCATGTTGTTTCTCTATAGCCCGGTGATGGAGCAGTCGTATTTCAGCAATTAGCTGTTCGTTTGGTCCATGACGATATGGCGAGGCAATTCCCTGGAGAGCTGCTTTGGAGTCGGAGAATATTGACCATGTCTGTTGCGGTTCTTCAACTAGGAACTCCAGAGCGGCACGAATGGCGGCGAGTTCTGCCGCCGTGGATGATGTCAGATGCGAGGTCCTGAACTTTATCGTGATGGATTTCTCCGGAATTACCACTGCGCCTGTTGAACTTGTTGAAGTGACCGACCCATCCGTGTAAATGTGAATCCGTCCACTGTGTTTCTCATGCAGAAACAGTAATGTTGTTTGTTTTAGGGTCAAATTTGACAAATTTTTCTTCTTTTGCATTCCGGGGATGGTTATCAGGGCTTCCAGTGGATGTAGACACCACAATGGTAACGACGGTCTCGCTGCGTGCGTGAAGTTCGTGGGAATCACCGTGCGATGTGGGGCAATAATAGAGCAGAACGCAGAGCATGGCCTGGAAAGTGGAAGGGAGGCAAGGTGATGCGATTGAATCCGGGTGGCATGTCTTATGTGCGTTCTTAAAGCATCGACACGAATGTAGGTTGTGATAGGGTGTTCATGAGCGATTGCGACAGTCGCGCCTGAGGATGCGCATCTCGGCAGCCCGAGGCATATTCTCAGTGCTTGAGCTTGTAATGACTGGAGAACGTGAACGTTTGTTATGCGGGCCTTGCCAAGCACAGGTAGGCTGTAGCGCATGAAGCCAAGAAAAAGTGCGGCATACAGTTGAAGCATGGCTCGTACCGATGCACCCCATGATTTTCCCGCAAGAAGCCTTAGGACGTGGGTGATCATGGTCAGTTTCTTCTTCATGTAAGCGATATGAGGGCTCCAAGACAAATCACGATCTATTATTACTCCCAGGAAACGGTGAGTCTTTTGATAGCTAATTGTGTGTCCATTAATTCTGATGTGGTATGGCGTCATTGTCTTGCGCGTAAACGCAACTAGTGAGCATTTCTCATATGACAGCTCCAGTCCTCGTCCTTGAAGGTAGTTTGACGTCAGTGTAGCCGCTGTCTGAAGCCTGGCTCGTACGTGTAGACGCGTGACCCCTGATGCCCAGATGCAGATGTCGTCCGCGTATATCGACAGATGTACGGAGTGTGGCAGGACGTCAATGAGGCCGATGAGCGCAAGGTTGAAAAGTATGGGGCTTAGGACCCCACCTTGAGGTACGCCGCGATAAGTATGATGTTGCCTTGTTGCGCCATCTTCTGTCTGAACGAAGAAGGTTCTGTCTTTCAAATAACTGGAGACCCATTGGTAAACGCGGCCTCCCAATCCAATGCTTCCCAAGGCGTCCAGGATGGTTTCATGTAATACATTGTCGTATGCAGCCTTAATATCCAAGAAAAGTGCCGCTGATAATCTCTTTAAGCTCTTCTGTTGTTGTACAGACGTGACAAGATCAACAACATTGTCTATGGAAGATCGTCCACGTCGAAAGCCGGTCAAAGCCTCGGGGTATATATTGTTATGTTCCAAGTACCACTCCAGGCGAGTCAGCACCATTCTCTCCATCACCTTTCCAAAACAGCTGGCAAGCGCGATGGGGCGATAGGAGGCCATGTCCAGAGGCGATTTGCCTGGTTTGAGCAGGGGAACAAGACGGCTGCACTTCCACGAAGGAGGAACCGAACCGTTGCTCCACGAGTCATTGTATACAGCTAGAAGGGCACGCCGAGCTGTTCGTCCTAGGTTAGCAAGGGCCATGTAAGTGACTCCATCGGGTCCAGGCGATGACGAGCGCTTGCATGCTGCCAATGCTGCCTGAAGCTCCTCTAGAGAAAACATAATGTCCATCCGAGTGTCTCTGGACACCGGCGCGTTTCGTAGGTTACTCATGTTGGTCCCGGACCCCTTTTTTGCAACCCTGGCACAGAAGTCTTCCGCTACATCGATTTCACGCCGGCCTTGGTGGAGAGCAAGGCATTTGAACGGACAATTCTGTTGTGGCGATGCTCGTAGGCCGCGGATTATTCTCCATATTTGCGAAAGAGGTTTGTGGGGATCGAGCGACTCGCATAGTGACTTCCATCGTTGCGACTGTAGTGCATTGATTCGACGTTGAATCTTCTTTTGTAGACGTCTCGCTTCCCTCAAGTCGTAGATGAATTTCGTGCGCCTATAACGTCGTTCGGCGCGACGACGAATTGCGCGAAGTCGCTCCAACTCCACCTCATATTTGCAAAAATCTGGCAAAGGTCCACAATTAAACGTTGCCTCTTGAATAGCGGCCTTCATTATACCTTCTAGGCTTTCAAGAGAGCCTTCTTGGTTTCTCTCGCATTGCTTCTCTGTGGATGATCTGTACTTTGACCAGTCTATCCGGGAAGTGGGCGCGATTTGCGACTTGCTTAGCCCCTTGATTTTTATATAGGTGGGGATGTGATCACTGCCATGCGTTTCATTGTCCGCAAACCACTGCACCTTGGTGTTCAGGCTACTCGACACAAAAGTTAGGTCGAGACAGCTACTATATGTCAGACCCCGTAAAAACGTGGGAGCGCCGTCATTTAAACAATGTAGTTGGTGGTCAGATGCAAAGAAGGACACATCTCTTCCCCGACGGTCCATCTTCTGGCTTCCCCACAGGGGGTGATGAGCGTTAAAATCACCGGTAATAATCCATGGCCCAGGTGTCGCTGATATAATGGCGCTTAATCTTGCTGGGTCGAAGCGGCCTGAAGGCGAAATATATACTGCCACTAGCGTGAAGTTCACGTTCTTACGCTTAACTGTCAGGCACACGTATTGGTTGCTGTCGTCCGGTGTTACTGGATGCTCAATATATGTGAGTTCGCACCTGATGTAAACAATGACCTTACTGGTTTCGTTACGGGTTGCAGATCTGAAAGCCTCGTATTTAGAAAGTCTTATAGCATTGTGAAGACGTGGTTCACAAATTACGATAATTGGAAACTGATTCTTGAAAACATATGGTCGAAAATCCGAAATGCGGGGTTTAAGACCTCGGGCATTCCATTGGAAAATTGATGCCTCTTTCACTTGTTTACGGAAGGGCTGCAGGGAAAGAGCCATGGTGCTTCTGTAGATTTGATAGCACCGGATTCAAAGCGTCCAATATTTGAAGAGCGCTGTGGGCAGCCGGAGTCTGAATATTATTCAGGAGTACTCGAATTGTCTTCATGAGGGTCTTAATCACGTCTATTATTTCGTTATCTTGACTGTCATGACTTACTCGCTCTGAAGTAGCTTTCAGTGGGCGATGCTGCCGTTCTACTGGCGGTGTCACTGACGGCAGCGCTGGCCACGCGTCAGGGTCAATGTTTCTTGCGTCTTTCTGAGGATGCTTGTTGTTGGCACTTGTTGATGCTTGTGGTGGTGAGTGCGTGATATGGGGGTAGCGGTGTATCCCTGGCCTTGGCAGAGGATGTCCTAGGAGTTTTCCTATGGCACGATCGCCGACGTCGCACTTTGGCAGCAGCCTCCCTGTGGGTAGAACCGTCTCTGGCCATCTGCCTCAGCACTTGCATTTCCTTCTTCACATTTGGGCACTGCTTTGATGACGCCTCGTGAGGACCTTGGCAATTGCCGCATTTGCGATGTTCTGCCTGGCAGGCTTCCGTGTTGTGCGACTCCGAACATCGGGAGCACACAACAGAACTTGTGCAAACAGCACTCACATGTCCTATTTTACAGCACTTCCGACACTGAAGAGGTTTCGGCACGAACGGCCGTACTGTGTGTCGAAAATGACCAACTCTTACTTGAGTTGGGAGGCTGTCACCCTTAAAAACTAGTTTCACGCATCGTGAGTTCCCGAGACGGCGGGCTTGCAAGATTGTAGTAGCTTCTGTCACTGGTTTGATTAGAGTTGGAAAATCAATATCGCTGATAGAAGTGTCGACGTCGTAGATAACGCCTGCCCTAGAGTCCTTGCCATCTGGTATGAAAGAACGAACGTTGATGTTCCCGAGCACATTCACCTTGGTCACAGAAGTTAAAAAAACAGCGCTAAAAAGACGGGACAAGAAAGGACAACAGGACAGGGCGCTGACTAGCAACCAAATATGTTTATTTCTTCAGTCAGCATACATATATACCACCGCACTATCGCAAAAACCGCCTACGCAGCGGCATGTGAGCCTGCGCAGAGGCATTCAAAAAATTAGTTTGACAGAAATTTGACCTCCTTAGGAAGGAGGGAAATGGAAGGGAGGCTAACACATGCCTCACCACTGTTATGAATGTGAAAAGCTTCCGAAATGAGACGTGCACGTTCATCGTGGTAGTATGATAAGAAAATGGTATCTTTAAAAGATGGGTGGCAACCGCAGTTGTTACAGTGAAGGGAAAGCTGACTATCTGTAGCGCGATTATGAACTTTGTTTGAATGCTCGCGCAAGCGGTCATTAGCACAACGGCCCGTTTGCCCTATATAACACCGACCACAGGAAAGAGGAATCTTGTAAACAACGCCATGACGACATTTCACAAACTTGTGCCTGTGCTTCTTAGTACATCCTTTTTTGTACGGTGCCTCACGATTAACATGCTGGCACAAGCTGCCTAGCTTATTTTGGGCAGAAAATAGCAGCTTAATGCCTGCCCTGGCGACAACTTTTTTTAGATTGTGCGCTACCTTGTGCACATAGGGGATAACTGCTACGCTTTTCAGCCAGCTTTTTTCGGACTGCACAGTGGCCAGGCGCTTGTCCTTACAGACTGCTACTAGGCTTTCAGCAATACTAGTCAAAAGCGTTGCAGGAAAACCTGCAAGCTTCAGGCGGTCAACTTGCGAAAAGAAACACTTTTCAACTTGGTGGTCACAGGACCTGTAGAGCGCCGCCTTCATGCAAGCTCTTACAATGCCGCGTTTAACAATTTTTGAGTGCGCCGAAGAAAAGGGAAGAAGGGCCTTTTTTGACCTGGGTGCGTAACCCCAACACACGTGGCTGTTTGAGAACGACAGTTCTAAGTCTAAAAAGCGTAGTTTGTTATCTGAAGGATGCTCAGTCTTCAATTCAAAAGAACTTAATTCTGCGCGGAACACGTCAATTATTTTAGAAGCAGCAGGCTGCGCGTCAGGTGGGTTAGTGCGGTAAAAAATTAAAAAATCATCCACGTAGCGCATCACTTTTACCGTGCTCGTCTGATCTAGCTTGCTCTCTAGATTGCGGTCATAGCTAGCCAATAAAAGGTCACTCAGAATGGGGGCGATGCAAGACCCTATGCACACTCCTTTACGTTGTATAAAAAGCTTATCATCCAGGCAGATGAAGGTCGATTGCATATAAAACTTTAAAAGTGCTAAAAACCGATGGACAGTGATTCCACAAGCGTTTTGGAACTTAAGAACCCCGAATCTGTCTATGCAATAGCCTACTTCAGTACACACTTCTTCCTGAGGGAGCGAATAATATAAGTCCTTAATGTCTATGGAAAAAGCGCGCACACCCTCTGGACACTCATCCTGGAGAAAGGTAGAAACAGTACCTGGCGCCCTTATGAGGTAGGGGTCGTCGACGTCGAGAAGGCCCAAGAACCTTTGCAGAAACACTCCCATCTCACGTTGCCAGGTTCCTCGCTCAGAAACTATAGTCCGGAACGGGCACAATTCTTTATGGGTCTTGGCACTGAAGAAAGCTGATAGGCAGGTCTCTTTGCAGGCTTTTACAGACTTAGCCAGTTTTGCAAGTCCGGCTTTTTCGCACAGCTGGACGGCCCTTGTCTTTACCTTTACCTTCGGACGGCCCTTGTCTTTACCTTGTCTTTACCATTCTTGAGAACTTCAATGAAGTAAAAGGAGTGGTTCCTGCGAAGGTAAAGACAAGGGCCGTCCAGCTGTGCGAAAAAGCCGGACTTGCAAAACTGGCTAAGTCTGTAAAAGCCTGCAAAGAGACCTGCCTATCAGCTTTCTTCAGTGCCAAGACCCATAAAGAATTGTGCCCGTTCCGGACTATAGTTTCTGAGCGAGGAACCTGGCAACGTGAGATGGGAGTGTTTCTGCAAAGGTTCTTGGGCCTTCTCGACGTCGACGACCCCTACCTCATAAGGGCGCCAGGTACTGTTTCTACCTTTCTCCAGGATGAGTGTCCAGAGGGTGTGCGCGCTTTTTCCATAGACATTAAGGACTTATATTATTCGCTCCCTCAGGAAGAAGTGTGTACTGAAGTAGGCTATTGCATAGACAGATTCGGGGTTCTTAAGTTCCAAAACGCTTGTGGAATCACTGTCCATCGGTTTTTAGCACTTTTAAAGTTTTATATGCAATCGACCTTCATCTGCCTGGATGATAAGCTTTTTATACAACGTAAAGGAGTGTGCATAGGGTCTTGCATCGCCCCCATTCTGAGTGACCTTTTATTGGCTAGCTATGACCGCAATCTAGAGAGCAAGCTAGATCAGACGAGCACGGTAAAAGTGATGCGCTACGTGGATGATTTTTAATTTTTTACCGCACTAACCCACCTGACGCGCAGCCTGCTGCTTCTAAAATAATTGACGTGTTCCGCGCAGAATTAAGTTCTTTTGAATTGAAGACTGAGCATCCTTCAGATAACAAACTACGCTTTTTAGACTTAGAACTGTCGTTCTCAAACAGCCACGTGTGTTGGGGTTACGCACCCAGGTCCAAAAAGGCCCTTCTTCCCTTTTCTTCGGCGCACTCAAAAATTGTTAAACGCGGCATTGCAAGAGCTTGCATGAAGGCGGCGCTCTACAGGTCCTGTGACCACCAAGTTGAAAAGTGTTTCTTTTCGCAAGTTGACCGCCTGAAGCTTGCAGGTTTTCCTGCAACGCTTTTGACTAGTATTGCTGAAAGCCTAGTAGCAGTCTGTAAGGACAAGCGCCTGGCCACTGTGCAGTCCGAAAAAAGCTGGCTGAAAAGCGTAGCAGTTATCCCCTATGTGCACAAGGTAGCGCACAATCTAAAAAAAGTTGTCGCCAGGGCAGGCATTAAGCTGCTATTTTCTGCCCAAAATAAGCTAGGCAGCTTGTGCCAGCATGTTAATCGTGAGGCACCGTACAAAAAAGGATGTACTAAGAAGCACAGGCACAAGTTTGTGAAATGTCGTCATGGCGTTGTTTACAAGATTCCTCTTTCCTGTGGTCGGTGTTATATAGGGCAAACGGGCCGTTGTGCTAATGACCGCTTGCGCGAGCATTCAAACAAAGTTCATAATCGCGCTACAGATAGTCAGCTTTCCCTTCACTGTAACAACTGCGGTTGCCACCCATCTTTTAAAGATACCATTTTCTTATCATACTACCACGATGAACGTGCACGTCTCATTTCGGAAGCTTTTCACATTCATAACAGTGGTGAGGCATGTGTTAGCCTCCCTTCCATTTCCCTCCTTCCTAAGGAGGTCAAATTTCTGTCAAACTAATTTTTTGAATGCCTCTGCGCAGGCTCACATGCCGCTGCGTAGGCGGTTTTTTGCGATAGTGCGGTGGTATATATGTATGCTGACTGAAGAAATAAACATATTTGGTTGCTAGTCAGCGCCCTGTCCTGTTGTCCTTTCTTGTCCCGTCTTTTTAGCGCTGTTTTTTAACTTCTGTGAACATGAACCAACCAGCCCAAATGCGTACGCTTCTGCAGTTCACCTTGGTCAATACGTCGAGAGCAGTACGTTGCGTAACGTCTATCGCCAGAACGTTCTTGCGGCCATTGATTCTCACGTCTGTTATTTGTCCCGGAACGAGCGCCTCAAGTGACATAGACGTGACCTGGCGATTAAGTCGGTTCATGCTGTCAGCGGCATTCAGCGGGACAAACAAAATAGTGTGAACCGGTGGCTCTTGAATATTCATGGTGGCCTTACTTTGGGAAGGAGATGTCGTAAGCAACCTCCTCTTCGCCTTGTGTCTTGCCACGGGCACAAAGTCACTTTCATCGGAGCTCTCATCACTGGCCGTAGAGTATATGAGCGTGTCCTCACTGTCGACGTCACTTGGGTGGCCGGAGCGCTTTCTTAGAGTGGCCACCGACGACGCGGGACGTATGGGTGGAGGCCCTGGTGATTCTACGTCCATTTCCGCAGGCAGAAGAGCGGCGTCTTCCACTAGCACCAAAGAAAACGAGAAAAAATAACAGAGACTGAAACCAGCGTTCCACTCAGGAAAAACTTCGTCTTCTTCCCCTTCGCGGCCGGGCAATAGAGTGTGGGACGTCCGTATCGTGAATGTGCTGCGTTAACCACTTAGCCTCCGAGGGGTACCTCTTTCGACGTCCAAACGCCAAGCTATTTATATCTACCACTTACCGCTTTTGGCGGGTATCTCGGAGGGAGACTATCGTGTTTTCAGCATCATAAGCAAGATGGCCCAGTGAGCGCACGGTGGTTCTCATCTCTCAAACGTACTTTGGTCGGCGTAGAGAATAAGGGGGTGTACGCTCGATCGCGTGCCCTTATCTTGCAGAGGGGAGGATCGTACGTCTTGGCTACCCTTTGGGTTTCGGTACCAGGCGCCCAAAGGTCACTGCGATTGTTAAAAAGTCTCCATATGCGGAAAGGGCACGCTTTTCAGAGACAGCGATATAACAATTGAGATGCTTATTCGTGTTCATCTGTACCGGTGAGTACGTTTCGTGCGTCAGCTCCGCCGCGGTGGTCTAGTGGCTAAGGTACTCGGGTGCTGACCCGCACGTCGCGGATTCAAATCCCGGCTGCGGCAGGCTGCATTTCCGACGGAGGCGGAAATGTTGTAGGCCCGTGTACTCAGATTTGGGTGCACGTTAAAGAACCCCAGGTGGTCGAAATTTCAGGAGCCCTCCACTTCGGCGTCTCTCATAATCATATGGTGATTTTGGGACGTTAAACTTCACATACTAATCAATCAAATCGTTTCGTGCGTCATTGGTGCGTGAGATACGCGGGGCACATTTCGATCTGCTTGCCGTTCTGCGCATGACCTTCCCATTTGTTGCTATCACGTTCATTGCTTCGCCTTTGCGGCAAAGCTATGACTTTGTCTTTTTAACTCGATGCCAACGTTATCAAATAATAACTAGGATGAAGGTAACCATTTCTTCAGGTCATTAACCTTGTTGAAATGCTCATAGAAAATGTTTCCTACGCTTTCTTGACCGTTTTCCCCGAGTGATGATGTGCCTCATTTTCAAAGAAACAAACAAATGAACTGTCGGTGGTTCTTGGTTGCCGATCCAGTTTTATCGGACTTTTTATGGTGCGCATGCACGTATTTTAGAACATTTAGCCGCTGTGCTTCACTATACTTAGCTTGCAGACTCAGCCACCGCGCTCACGAATTCCATTTCAAAAAGTGGGCATCTTTTAATGCCCACTGCAATAATCTTATGCAGTGGGCATTAGATTAATGCAGAAGGCTGCATCTTCTAATGTTTGAGTTGTTGACATGACATGCACTAGGTCGGCGGTCTGGATAGGCATTCATTGTATGCGTCATCACCGTGATGTTCTTAAATCCTGCGCCAAAAAGCTCAGTGAGGCCAATGCACTCTAGATAACTTCAGGCCTGCTCACTGTGTCTGCTTCGGCCTCTGACGTCACGTCGTTGTGACCGGCGCGCTTCGCTGCACAGGCGTGCCTATGCTAGCTCTCGTTACTTGACAAACAAGGATTGGCAAGACTGACGAACGTTTTCGTGGCCTGCTGGTGTAGTTGTTGGCAACTCGAGAAGACTGTCTTTTTCTGTGTCCGTGAACTGCAGTGTGAATATGTGACGTGCGTTTTGCATGGGATATTCGCAATCTCTACGGCTGCTAGTTCGAACGGCTGAGCGATGCTGCTTTGAAAATTTTCGTGGCAATGGGACCATAGTTCCGAGTGTTCTCGTTTCCTAAGGACAACCGAAGAAGAAAATGAGCGTGCGTCATTCGTGAAGCTGACGTCGACATTCCGTGATTTGTAGGTACGAATGTGAGTCCGTACTACATATTTCTAATTGGTTCAAATGGCCCCATATCCACACGTTTTGTTCTTGCTCTAAGATAAAGGTGTCATATGTGCTGACTTTTTGGCGTAAGCACTGGCATTGAAACAATAAACGCGCATGGCAGTACATTTTCAGAACTTGCGAGTTTCCTGTAAACCTTTTTTTATTGGCGATTAGCGCAGCGTACACGTATTACTTCAGTTCACTTGGTTGATAAAAATCGAAGGAATGACCTAATGCACCGGCTTTAAGTATATTTTTTGCAGTATTCATACCACTTTATTTCTGTGGCACCTTAGCATAATGTGTTTTCATTAAATTTAGATGCGTGTTGACACTTACGGTAAAGCGCTTTTTAATTGGTTTTCAGGTGTGATTTCCACTTCAAGCTAGAATATTCCAGAAACACTACCTAAACATACCGATCCAAGAACCGGCAGTGAAGTAGAAGCACCATCGCGGTTCAATATGGATCCAGTACTAACATTTTCCTAACGACCGAAGTTTTATGACCGACTACTCACCATTGCCAGAGTGCCCAAATGAAAAGAGGAGACGCCGCTTCTTGTGTCAGTCACAAGATTTTTTCTGAAACACAAGATTTTGTTTCCTCTTGCAATGGTACTGACTCTCATAGTTATCTCAATAACATAGTTGTGGCAGCAGTAAAACTCTCCTCAATAACTTCGTATCTATGAAAACAGATGTTCGAAAGAGTACTAATAAAACTGCAGAATTTTTTATAATGTGTAGGAACAATTTCTCTGCATGCTCTGCATAGTTTGTGTGTGCAAATAATTAAAGAAAGAATAAATTTCACCCTATTTATTTCTTCACTTTGTTGGTACATCAAATTTTGCTCTTGTAGATCAACCACACGTTAGATCACCTATAATTTGCGACTGTTTCGTCGAAAAAAATCACCTACACGTGAACCTGTTTATGCTTTGAAGCGCAATCCATTATTTAAACCAGTGCCCTTTTAGGTTTAAAAGGCAGAATAAAGCTGTTCAGTGTGTATAACTTGCCGACAATGCTTTGTCTCTTACTGGAAGAGGACAGTGGCAATAGATTCACAGCCGATCACTCGTGGGAAACGAATGACGTCATGGCGGTAGCAGGCCTTACAGTCTAGGTGGCATTTGTCAAGGGCGACTACAATTTTTGATGTGTTCATCATGAAGTGCGGCTTAAGGTGTCACAAGTTATGAAAATTCTTTCTACGCTACATCCTCAAATTACCTGTTATAGACTATGAAATCCATATCCCCTGAGATTTTTTCGTGAACATGTTCTAACCAGGATAATGTTGCTACACATTTTCAACAATACTTCGTTTTATATACATCTACTGCAGCACGAGAAAGTGAGAAAACTAATGCAAAATGATTCCCGTTTACTTAGTTTCAACGTGCCTGCCTTTCTTGGCACCCCTAAACCACATAAAGTTTAAAAAATTTCGTCACACTTACCTTCATATTGTCTTAAGTTGAATGAAAAACTTTTGAGCTGCTTTTTTCAGAAGCTGTGGTGTAGAACCCCGGAAATTTTCACCACCTGGGTTTTTTAATGTGCACCTTAATCTAGATAGCAAAAGCGCGAACATTTTCGCCTCTAAAAAATGCAACCGCCTCAGTTAAAGTTAGGAGGACGTAAGCGTAAAAAACACGATTTTCAAGTCATGGCAATATTATTAATCGGACTATCCTGTCACGTGCATCATGAAACGTTTTCTCGCAGGCGCGTGTGGCACTTATCTGTATACTTGGACCCATTGGGTTCAGTTATACGCAACAGGTGAATTTGGGTATCTATAAAAGAGTCTTCAGAAATCTCGAAAGACCACGTGATGGAGATAGTGCACAGAACAGCGACCACAACAGAACATATGCTGACGGCTACAGTGGCGTTCAGGTTAGCCTCAAATATCTCTTGCCAGAACAGAATGTAATATCACCGCTCAATCCACAATCGAACCCAGGCCTTCCGCATGGCAGTGTCGTACTCTACCCTCCAGCAATTGACCGTGTTTCAAAGTGCTTCACAAACAGATGACGTACAAGCGTCAGGAAGGCCCCCCGCCAATTTTGATTGCATTGTTGGCTATTTGATATTGTAGCATTGTGAAAAAATATTGGTCGTACTACTAATAACGGGACAGCCGAATGTTATCCAATGGTGCATTCCTGCCAACTCTAAATAGTCAAACATTTGTTCTATACTCGACGATGACATCTAATGGCATTGAAGCGTAGTCTACAGAGCCCAATCACTTTCCTCGCTTTTATGATAAAGCAATGGCGTCAACTTTGGTGACATATAGTACCACCACTAGTGGCTATTATTCTTTTCTGCCATCCACCATCTGGATGCAGCCACTCTGCTCTTTCGTTTACTTCTCTGGTGAGTGTGAAGGTTTATCCCTTGCGGCTGTCACGAGAAATAGTAACAAGTGTAAATAGAAAAAAATCCAAAAACGGATAGAATTGGACACCGGACCATTGCGCCGCTGGCGAGCATTTCACCGTAGAATCAAGATGGCGCTTGGTACTCCTCCGCAAGAACATCTTATAGAACTGTCATGTCGGGAATAACAGTGTTAACATACGTTCGTAATATGACGCTGTTGAAAAGTGAAGTAGAATCACAGCGTCACTCAATGCGATTTGCGCAACGAGTGGGTCATTGAATTACTTTAACCCATTCGAAAAGGCTCATGCATTCTTCATCGTCATCAGCCACAGCAAAGAGTGCACAAAATACCTTACATATGTGTTACTGGCATCTCGCGTATGCACAGAGTTACGAATATTGACGTAGTGAGTATGTTCGTACTTCATGAAGGTTACGGTGGCTACATGAAGGTAAAAGTACACTACGAATCTGTATTTTTATTGGTTGCCCAAAGACTTTACAACTGACTCCGGAAAATACACTCTTCCAGCTTTCGCTGTGGCTTCGCGCTGTGTTCGGCGTAGGCCTGGAGATTTTTTTTATCGAAAAGCTTTATGCCAGGGTATTTTTCTCACGCAAAAAAAGTCCTCTAAGTATACATCGCACGCTATACGTCTTGCAAACGCGCCTTTTTATATCTAGCACTGTACTAATGATTCATATGAGGGGAGGGGTTTAACGTCTCAAAATCCCCATGTGGTTAAGAAACGCCGTAGTGGAGGGCTTCTAAAATGTCGACCACCTGGGAGTTCTTTAACGTGCACCAAAGTCTGAGCAAATGAGCCTACAGTATTTTCGCCTCCATTGAAAATGCAGCCGCTAAAGCCTGGAATTGATCCCGTGATCTGCGATTCAGCAGCCGAGTACCTTAGCCACTAGACCACCACGGCGGGGCATCTAGCACTGTATTAACACTTCGTTTTCGTTAACGTAATGTAATGCATTATGACCATGACATGAACGATTACTTCCTTCAATACGTAATTTCTAGGCATTCATACCAATCGGCAAGTTTCCAATCAGAGAAAGGCAGTTCTTTGACGCATTAACAGCCGTCAGGCGACAACCTCATTCTACGCGCCGGCCTTGCTCACAGCATCTATGTATACCGAAAACTGCTCTGTGACGTGCGCCTGCTTCAAAGCGCTTTAACTGCAGGTTTCAAACTTACGTTCACGCTTCGACAAATTGCGCCCGGCCAATAGAGAAGACAAGGCATACGTCGCGTTTCCCTCTAGTCGGGCAGTGGTCAGACAGACTGACAATGAACTTATTAACGTCCTGAGAGTTGACCAGAGAAATTCTCCAGCTGTGGCGTTTGGTAATTTCAACGTGTCACGAGCAAGTGACCTTAGCCCACTTTGGCGTCTAGATGGCGACGCTCATCTGGCTGTCACACTGATGTCACTGCTTCAGCTCTTTATCACACGGTTTTGTTTAATTGATCATGTAGATTAGCCGTCGGGAGGGAGATGTAGCACCGAGAAACCGTATGATTGCAATCACCGAAAATGGTGCTGTAGCTGTGAAACACTATATAAGTACACAGTAAAAATTGAACTTCTTCTGAAACAGCACGTTTAGCTTCAGTGTTAGACAAATTTTTTTGGCGTAGTGATCAACTGTATTTCGTTAACCAGGTTTATTGACTATACCTAGAGTACCTAACTTTTGGGATGGCTCTCTTATCAAACATACTAGGATGTTACTAGAAGCGCACCATCATCAATTTTGGTCATATTCAGGCGAGTAGCAAGCAATGTTTATCGGGGGGGGGGGGGGTAGCTTTTCAATTTTTGGAGGGGTACTTCTTTGAAATGGTCATTTTTTGCTTTTTATGTTTTGGCAAAAACAATTCGGTGGCTGGTGGGGGGCGGAGGCCACTTGTCTTTAGGGCCACGCCTGGCTACGCTTATTCTGTTGCTCAATACACTCTTCCATATAGGTGCCGCTCTCCGATTGTTAGTTTATTCGGCTAAGTTGACTCGGTAAGGTTCTGTTTTATCCGGTTAGTAAAGCGTATTATGTATATTTTAAAATTTGTTAAGGACAAGACACTAGAGTAGAAGCAGGCAGGACGAACACAGACTAACAGTTGTTAGTCTGCGTAAAACCGGCATCTAATTCCATCGAGAAGTACACAAGGATCCGGGGACTTCAATGCTTATCCGAAAAGTCAGAGTTTAATCGCTTCACAAAGAGAAAAGCGCCAAGAACGGACATGAGTCTAAGACTGCTAGTCATACTAGAAGGAAAAACCATTCCGGAAAAAGAAGCCGCTTGAATAGTGGGTATGTAGTTTCAAGCTAATCATAAATGTCTGCACACACTCAAAATACTCAAAACAACGGTACAGAAAATATCGCGCGTGATCTCACGTGTAACAATCAACCATAAGGGCATATGAGAGAGCTAGAAACCTTCCGATTGGTCGAAAGTGTCATCATTGGTGGTAATATATACTCACTTCGGTACCATACTATGTGAACCTAAAAGAAATAAAAGACAAAAACTAATGAGATTGGCTTAAAATAGAACCCTAAGCTCACCACGTAATACTTGACATGATAAGCTGCTGGCGCTCGAGCTTCAAAACACCCTTTAGGAATTATTCGAGGCCAAGCTACTAGCACAAGAAAATTGACTTCTCCAGACTCCAACTGGACGATCAGTGCCAACAAAATTAGGGCGGCAAAATTTATACAAAAACACCAAAAATACTAAACATTGACCAAACTGACTCAGAATGGTACATCGTATTGCAAATACAAAAGAAAAGCGTGGATCATACTCTGTAGGCTGGGTGAAGGAAGGCAAGGGCCGAATTTATTAACAATATGACAAGGTATATCAACACATGCCTATCAATTTCGTTTTACCAGGCCGATGCAAAGAAAGCTGTGCGTGTAGTCACAGACAGTAAAAAAAATAACAGCCAGTGCTTCAATAACTCAAGCCTCGACAAAAAAATCAGAAGAGGTCTTCATAGCACTTGCAACAAAAAAGGATGCACTTGCAACAAAAAAGGGATGGAACCGAAATGCTCCTATAACTATTTTTACAGACTCACAAAAAGCTTGCAGGAATTATATAATGAGAAAAAGTGGAGTGAAGGCGCTTCCAATATTGGTTGGCACTAAATGGGACCGTACACTGAAATACGTCCACACTGTCTCTTGGGGACAGGGGCGTCAAGGCATCATTGGGAACTTGCACACGGATGATGCGGCTTGAGGATTTACCAACCACCAAGCCACCCCAGATTCTGCAGTACAGGACCTCGTTAAGCTTCACGCTTGCTACGCAACACTTCCCATATAATATGGGGAAAATAGGTAAATCTACTCAACGCTGTGAAGGCGACCGTGCTACGAAAGCTACAAAAGAACCCTTACTTGAATCTGCACACTCTCTAGCAGATGTACCCCATGGCATATAGGGACATCTGATGGTGATGTGGAGCCACACCGACACTTTTTCATATCACGTGGGAAAGTGCAAAACACGGAGAAGAGCACGACACCAATGGCACACAAGATGAATTGGAGGCGCTGCTGTCTAACTCAGCCCTAAAAGATCAGCGACGACTCTTTTGCTACAGCGAAAGATGTCATGAGATCACAACTTGGATCACGTGCAGTTGAATGTTGTCCGCTGCCGCCGCCGGTGTCAGTAACCACATCGCACGTAATTAGAAAAATAAACCTTGCAACCATGACACAGTCTGGATCGAACCCGGGTTCACTGGGTGCCAGACCAATATTCTATCACTTAGTTGCGCCTGTGCTTGTAACTCGTTGTCAAACTTGCCTTAGTCAGGCTTGATGCCGGGAAAGCAATCGCAGTAATACGACTTATAATGCGTTTACCAACAGCAAAAAAACAAGTCATCGCACAATGTGATTAGCGTAACCAGTGGGCCGTCCAATGCTTCAAGCCATTACAAAAGCTTGTTCTTGTTTCCCTATTAACTGTGGCGCACACCCACTTCAGCCATAATTTCTTATTGTTGTCAGCCACAGCATGGACAATTAGTACTAAATTCCTAGCAAGTGTTTATCGGATATAACGCTTTTCATGAGAATGACAAAATGGCATATTGAATGCTGGCCTACAACCGAAAAGTTTATTATTAAAGCCCTAGTGAGTACCAAGCAAGTGTGCTTGGAGTAGTTACCCAATGAGTGTTCTGGAAAGGCTCTGGAAGGCCGCTCTTCTAGCTTTCGCTGTGACTTTGCTGCAGATACCACGCACGCCTGCCATTTTTTTGTCACCTAGAAGATCTTAGCTCATACACACAAGGGTAATTGACCGCACTGTACCTTGTAACGTATATTTTGATACAATGCTTGTTAAAAGAGAGAGACAAATGATCACAAGGGCCGGACCCATGACTTGTGCAAGTGGGGCTGTGGAATAGGGGCACTACCAAGTCTGGCTGTGATATTCAGCCTTATGTTATCTACGGTACACGGAGGTTCAGGTCTGATTGGTCTTTGTACGTAATAAGGTTTTTCTTCTCCTCCTCCTCGCCCTGTCTGCTTTTGCTCTAGTGCCTAGTTAGCTCAGTTTAGGTGTACATAATATTCATTTAGTGGGTGTACGCCCACGAATGAATTTGCATCGCTATCTTTTTCTTCGTTACTACCCTGTGGGTATGCACCTTGTTTAAGACGTCAAGAAGAAAAAAGTATGAATGCCACATCCGCAACCTGCACCATTGCTCTCCAATCCCGTACAACCCCTACTGCTGCGGCTCTTGCGGTGGACTTGCCTCCTGGTCACAGCACTACGACACCACGTATGAAAGACATGCCCTTTTTTGTCGGGGAGACGACAACTGCAGGTCCTGCACCGCCCGCAAGTCGGGCGCTCCTTCAGTCGCTGGTCGCTTGTTGGACGGGCTCTGTGTGCATAGGCACGTCGATCGGATACGCGGGATCCGCCTGGAGGTCCCTAAAGAGAGACCCACACTTCGCTGACATCGATCCTTTCTGGTAGGCATCTTTTAGAATTTAGCTGCTCTAGGGCTAGGCCTGGTGACCGATGACTGTCCCTATCTCTTGGATTACTGTTCCAAGATGCAGCCATAGGTGGCGCTACTGCCTCGCTTTAAGGCGAAACTATTTCTAAGAGGTGTTTGCCAGAATGGCGATAACCAGTGCAAGGCCACGTTAGACGCGAGGATAGAAGACGTCTTGGAGATGAAGAGCCCAGCTATGGTTATAAGAGGGGAGTGCACTTTGCGTGCGCCTTGTTTGTTCTGAAGATGAGCCAGCATTCTCATACGACTGAGAAATTAACCGTTCGCCGCCAGTGGCCGCGGGGTAGTCATGAGAGTGCTTCGTTGTTTTGATAGCTTTCGCATAGGTATTATTTCCCTTAGGCTCAGTATTCAGGACAAAATCATTGACTTCGGGGGGGGGGGACAAAATGCG
Source organism: Rhipicephalus annulatus (assembly GCA_013436015.1). NCBI lineage: Eukaryota > Metazoa > Arthropoda > Arachnida > Ixodida > Ixodidae > Rhipicephalus > Rhipicephalus annulatus. The sequence continues at coordinate 82,618 of WOVY01006777.1, read as the reverse complement.
GTTGGCGTAAATTTTCGAAAAGGGATAAAAGCTGCCAAATATGGAGGCACTAAATGATACCGGCGTCAATCAAACAAAACTCTAACGATGTTGTGACTCGCAAACAAACTGAAAGCATGAGGCTTGCTCTACGAGGCTTCTGCAAATGTATTAGAGATGCGCACACACAAAAAGGACAGGATGACATTGCTCTATAGACGGTATTACGAGGAGCGGAAATTGTATCTGAATCACAATATCTTAGAACCATTGTTGCATATGCCCGCATTACACTGAGCACACCACAGATATCGGCAATTATAACTATCACAACAGTTCATGACAAGCGAGACGTCTGAATGTAAAGATTAAGTCTTATTCACCTGTTTCTTATTGTTTGATTATATGAAGCGACTCATTCCTTTTTCAATAAGACCAACGCTTTTTTAAACGTGGCAGTAAGCTACATCAATAAAAGCATAAGAAAAGATCACATCGATGTCAATAATCGGGCCTCTACAAACTGTAATGTACCAATTGATATGTAGCAAAACGTTAGCAGTCTTGTTCGTTCGCCATATACCAAATAGTAATGATCTAAATATAACATAACCTAGCGTAGATATAAGTTTCTAGTAGTGAACGTGTTTCGGGGTCAAAAAATTATACAAAGTTGTGTGCATACTCCGATCCCTAGGTATCTCCTTACTTTTATAATCCGCGGTCTTAAATTATTTTGGGCCATTTATTAAAATCTGTGTGAATTGTTAGCAACTATTAGATTTTTTTTCCTTCCTCTTGAACACGTTGTTTACTCGAGTGCCACCATCAGTCTTTAGAGTCCTTGATGATATAAGGAAACAGGTGGCACGTAGGCCACCCATCGCTGCCTTAGTTTCATTTTTTGTAATTTTGTGGCAGCTTTTTTAAATACTAAGTGGTGCTAGCGCAATTTTCTCCTGCGTGATATTTCATTTTAAGAGACGTGACTTCTTGTAGGCATTTTTTAGGAGTTTCTTCTTAAACTCGTAGCCTGTCTTGTGGCCGGCCGCATGTACACAAGAGCATTGGACGAGCCAGAACGTTTCTCGGTGCCCGGATCGTGCCCGGGCGAAAATGAAGCATCTGTAGAAAGTGGGCATTCATGCTACCTACGGTGTGCATATTGAGATGTGTCATTGTCATCGGCAGCAGCCTGACTACGCCTACTGCAGGCTAAACGGCTCTCATATGATCTGCCAATCAACCTAGTCTTGTGCTTTCTGCTGCCACGTTATACCTGCGAACTTCTTAATCCCACATTCTCCGCTAACTTTCTATCTGCCCTTCGTAAGTTCGCCTTCTAGGGGAATCTAGTCAGTTCTCCTAAAGACCAGTGGTTATCCTGCCTACGTGCTACGTGCTCGGCCCGTGTTCGTATCGTCTTCTTGAGCTCAACTATGATAACCTTAGCCCAGGTTAGTTTCCTACCGCGCTCTGCGCTCTCTTTATTATCTCTTAATATCATTTCGACTTCCATCGCTCGCTGCGTTGCCTTCAATTTAAGCTGAACCCTCTTTATGAGCCTCCAGGTTACTCTCAGTAAGCAATCACCGGCAAAATGGAGATATTATATACCTTTCTCTATAGAGTTAGTGATGTATTACCATTCATGATTTCAGAATGCTGGCAGAATATGATTCACCCCATCCTTATTCTTTCTTTATTTTACTTTCATGGTTCGCCTCCACAGTTACTACCTATTCTAAGCAGACACATTCCTTTGAAACTTGCTGTGTCTCTTCACTTATCACAAGGTGTTGTTTTCACCGAGAGTGTTCCACATTACTTAAGTTTTGGGCATATTATCTTCATACCTACTCTACTGCTTTCCATGCCCAGTTCTGTAATCATAAGCTGATACTCGTCTCCTGAGTTACTCATCACGGCAATGTCATCAGCAAACTGAAGGTTGCTAAGATGCTCTCCAGCAACTCTTATTCTTAACTTTTCTCAATCAAGGGATCTCAAAACCTTCTACAAACAAGTGGTGAATAGCATTGGATAAATCGTGCGTCCATGCGTACCGCCTTCATAAATGGGATTCAGTCACTATCCTAATTGAGAACTATGGTTGCTGTGGATCCACTGTAGACTTCTTACATTATGTTCATGTAGGGTTCTTCGATGCTGCCCTGGTTTCGCAGCGTCTGCATTACTGTTGAAGTCTCGACTGAGTGAAACGCGTTCACGTAATTTTTGAAAGAGAAGTATAGGGTTTCATTCTACTTCGCTCATTTCTCTATTACCTGATTGATAGTCTGAATGTGATCTATGGTGAAGTAGCCTGTACAAAATTCTGTTTGGTCTTTTCGCTGATTGAATCCTAATGTCGTCATAATTCTACTAGTTATTATTTTTGTAAATAAATTGCGGAGAGCAGACAGTAACTAATCAGCCTGTAATTTTTCAAGTATTTGACGTCTTCTTACTTATAAATTGAAAATATATATTGACGTTCTGTTAAGATGTTGGTACCTTTCCCGTGGAGAGACACTGTTTATATAAGGTTTTCAGTATTTTTCCGCTGTCTTTCAGCAGGTCCGTTACTAACTTATCCTCATCAGTGTCTTTGCCTTACTTCACCTCTCGTTACTGGTAGGATGTCGAATTCCTCTTCGCCAAAATTGTTTCTTATAATTTCATCCTGGTTGTTTCGGCTTCTGTACAGCTCTCTGTAGGGCTCTTCCGCCACTTCAGCTATCCTATTCATATTGGTTATGACATTGCCTTCCTTATCCTTCAAATCAAGGATACGAGTTTTGCCTATGAACAGGTTTGCTTTACAGCTTTCAGGCTTCTGCCACTTTTTAGAGACTGCCTAATTATCTCCATGTTAAACGTTCTAAAGTTGGCTACCTTGCGCTCTATATTCCTGTACTTTACCTTTCAACGCAAGCTTTTTATTTGCCATCTTGAATGTAAGTTTATGCTTTGTTTTTTAAAATAGACAAATGGGAGCTGTTACTATTTTATGGTAACTATATTATAAAGAGAGAGCGAAACGAGGTAGTGTATCGCACTGGCTCCGAAGATGATGCCCCGCCATGGTGGTCTAGCGGATAAGGTGCTTGCCTGCTGACCCTGCTGGTCGCGGGATCAAATCCTGGCTGCGGCTGCTGCATTTCCGATGAAGGCGGAAATGCTGTAGGCCCGTGCGCTCAGATTTGGGCGCACGTTAAAGAATCCCAGGTGGTTGAAATTTTCGGAGCCCTCCACTACAGCGTCTCTCATAGTCATATGGTGGTTTTGGGACGTTAAACCCCACAGCTTTCAGGCTTCTGCCACTTTTTAGAGACTGCTTAATTATCTCCATGTTAAACGTTCTAAAGTTGGCTACTTTGCGCTCTATATTCCTCTACTTTACCTTTCAACGCAAGCTTTTTATTTGCCATCTTGAATGTAAGTTTATGCTTTGTTGCTATGAACAATGGTTGGCCAATGTCATCATGACATTTCATAAATGCGGGTTCCTTCATTTTAACGGATGAAAAGCGAGATAACGCTCCAACTCCTGATAAATCTCCTTTGCCGTATTCTATTTTTCTCGCACCCACAGATCCGGTTGAAGTAGAAAGATTAATTAGAAAACTTAAAAACAATGTTGCAATCAGGGATTGATGAGATAGGTGCTGTTGAGTTAAAAATGGTGTCACCATTGATATCTAATGTCTTGGCCTATATTATCAACCTCACCCTCACTAACGGTGTATTTCCAGAGCAGCTAAAAGTAGCAAAAGTCACTGCAGTACATAAAGGTGGTGATATCAATACTTTAGCGAACTATCGACCTATATCCGTGCTTCCAACAATATAAAAAATATTTGAAGGGGTTATTTATGATAGACTTGCATCCTTTTTTGATAAGCACCAAATAATAACAAAAAGTCAGTATGGTTTTCAAAAAAATAAATCAACAGAACAAGCTCTACTGTATATCAAAGATAAGATAATCGAAAATATGGAAAACAAAAAATATACTCTTGGGCTCTTCCTCGATCTTCAAAAGGCATTTGACTCCATACAATTCAAATCATTGATTCATAAATTATCAAGTTATGGGGTGCGTAGAGTTGCACTACAACTGTTTAAAAGTTACCTAGAAGATCGTTATCAATATGTAAAACTGAATAACACTATTTCTGCAAAAATAAAGTTGAACAAAGGAGTCCCCCAAGGGTCTATACTGGGGTCATTATTGTTCCTTGTCTATATAAATGATATTGTCGATATACCTCATTCTCCTGTACTTATAATGTACGCTGACGATACGAATGTTTTCTTTTCATCAGACAATCTAATATCACTTGAGGTCAGTGTAAATAATTATCTAAGCAATCTTTCAAATTGGTAAGGCAAAATGGACTGCGCTTGAATGCAAAAAAAACAACCTATATGATATTTCGACCTATAAACAAACCTATTAGTAACATAGCTGTAAAATTCGAAGGAAATTGCATCGCACATGTTAGAGAACAAAAGTTTCTTGGTGTATGGTTTCAGGAGGAATTAAACTGGAATACACATGTAAATCATCTGATCACCGCATTAGCGCGAATAGTTGGTTGTTTTTTTAGAACAATGCACTTAATCCCATTGAGGTTAAAAATAAGTATGTACTATGCACTCTTCCATTCTAAAGTAAGTTATGGGATGTTAGTCTGGGGAACGACATCACAAGGGAATTACCATAAGTTAATAACTATACAAAAGAAAATATTGCGCTGCTTTGAAAATTACAGGGGGAATCTACAAGACTTGCGCACTGCTTCACTATTCATTAAACATTCCATACTCAGAATTGATCAATTATATCATTTTAAATTACTTCAGTCAATACAAAAGACTAAGCTATATGAAGAAAGTTGCACCGAAAGACCACACTACAGTATGCGAGAACAAAAGAAACGAGCTCCTAGAGCAAGAACCAAGTATGGAAAACAAAGTATTGCTTACCAGGTACCTCAGGTTTTAAATACCCTTGCAGATCAATTGAACTTTAGGGCTAGTAGTGCGACTTTCAAGAAACAAATAAAGAACCTATTCATAACCACCGGTCTACACTATCGAAACTGCGTAATTGAGTCTCATGCTTCTGCAAATGCTTAAATTGTTCATAAACTTCTATGTCAATTATACGAGTGTATACAGCGGAATTCATTGTATCCGCATGCATTTTGTGTCCTGTTTTTGAGTTGTTTCATTGATATTGTTTAGTTGTGAATTATAACGAGAATGACCTCTAATTCTTAAAATGTGTTATGTAAACTTCTTATGCTATTTATGTTTGAATTTTGTGTTTACAATTTCAGGTTGCTTGAAACCAATGTATTGAATATATATATTGTTTAAGCTTTGCACTGTCACGGACTGCGGAGGGACAAGGGCCTTTGTCAGGCTGATCGCCTTTAGCCCTTTGCCCCTGCAGTGAGCTCTGTATCCGGCTTACTGTAAACAAAATACTACTACTACTACTACTACTACTACTACTACTACTACTACTACTACTACTACTACATATCAATCAATCACATGTCTTCCTAACTTTTGTGTGCCCTACTACATCCCATTTAGCTCTGTCCAATACCTGCAATAGCACAACTACACTAGCCCCCCTAAATAGCGTTCAAGCGTTGAACGTAGCCGTGTTCAGATCTCTAACTAGTGTCCCACGCAAACTGCTAGAACATGTAATTGCCTCTAACGTCGCTCAGTACCTCGAAGCTAACAAATTTTTTCACCGGAACCAACATGGGTTTAGAAAAGGTTTTGCATGTGACACTCAACTAATGGAATTCACGAATGATATGTTCATGCTCATGGATAAATACCTTGACATTGACTGCATATTCATTGATTTTTCTAAAGCTTGATCGTGTTCCACATTGTCGCTTTATATTTAAACTATCATCATTAAATCTTGACTCCTTGACATTATCCTGGATAAGAAACTGTCTTTCATTCCGTAAACAGTATACCGTTGCTAATTCATCTTCATCTCTTCTAACCGATGTCACCTCCGGTGTGCCGCAAGGCAGTGTTCTCGGTCTCTTGTTATTTTTAATCTACATCAATGACCTACCATCGCATATTTCTTCTAACATACGACTCTTCGCAGACGATTGTTATATCTACCGTAAGATAACTTCATCATCAGATCAACTCGCTCTTCAGGAAAACCTAGACCTCATAACTAATTGGTGGTCTCGCTGGCAAATGTCGCTTACACTGACAAATGCGAGCTCATGATCTTTAGCCACAAGAAATCATTTTTCTGTTTTTACTTTACTCTTAACAACTGTCACGTGAAGCACATACCATAATATAAATACCTTGGCGTGCATCTTTCACCCTCACTATCATGGTCCACGCATATAGAGAAAATTTCAGCACAAGCATCCTGCACTCTCGGTTACCTCAAACGTAACCTTCATTACACTCAAACTTCGACCAAAGCACTTGCATATCTAGCCTTCGTTCGTCTTCAACTTGAAGTCGCGTCTACAGTTTGATCTTCTCATCCGGCCTACCAAATTAATGCCCCCTGAACGTGTTTAAAACCGCGACGCACGCTTCATTGCGAAAGATTACAGCCGACATTCCAGTATCACTCACATTAAATCATCATTATCACTGCCTCCCTTAGATTCTTGCAGAAAGATCACCTTGATCTGCCTGTTTCACAAAATAGCATCCGGTAAGCACGAAACCACCCTCCCTCTCACCCAGCCAACACGCACTTCTCGCCGTTTGCACGACAGCCGTTCTTTCAAACGCATTTTCGGGCACACGAACGCATTCAACTCTTCAGCATTACCAGTAGCTCTTGAAATATGGAATGGTCTCCCGATAATGTTGTCAACATTCATGATTCCGTATTGTTTCGTCACGAAGTAACAATCATTTTTTCATCTCCAGTGGCATCAACCTTGCACTAAACCATGTATATTGGTCTTTGCTGTATATTGTATAATTTTGTATAGTTATGTGCTGCACGCTTACAAATGAGTTTCTCTGCATTTTGTTTATTAGTTGCACGTCATGCCTGCTCTCGCTAACAATTATATAACGTTAGTTTTATGTTATATAACGAGTATAATCATGTTTTGATATTTCAATAAATGTGAATATGCGCTGTATATACCCCCCCTCACACAATACTCCTGATGGAGCCTGTGGGGGTTTTGTGAATAAATAAATAAATAAATAAATAAATAAATAAATAATGTTGGCCTGTCCAGATCCAGAGATTTTTAGCAGCCTCCTCTGCGCCGCAGGTCTGACCGACGCTTTGGAAAGTTGCTTCACAGCCGCAGGGGCCTGAGGGCCAAGGTTGTATTGCTGTAATCACGGAAGGTAGTTGCCAAGAGCTGCATTAGGGTGGCCAATCCTGCTCTCGTGAAGAAGTGCGTTACCGGCTAGTGGTCGCCAGTGAGGCCGCACTCCATATTTACTTTTAAAATATTTTTAACGATCCCGTTATCAAGCGTTTTAAGTAAAAATTTGATTGGGAATGGTGCGGCATCTGCATTCGAATTGAAATTATTATGTGTATACTCTCTTACGGCAGTAATTACAGTTTATACACACGCCCTGTAGTGGACGTACTTAGGCTGACATCTGAGTATAATATTTTGCATTATCTCTCTGTGCGTTCAGAAAAACAATCTTATGACATTTGTCTTGATTTTTTCATATGCTATCATTCCAGGTTCCACTCCCTCGGTTTAGTCGGTGCCGTTGGCGGTGCTGTAATAGGCGCACTGTCGGCGCAGTCACTTGGGCGCTGCCGCACCATGGCAGTCAGCGTCATCGGGATCCTCTGCACCTGGCTGTGCGTCGGCTGCGCGCAGGAGGTGTGGTATCTCTACACGGGACGCTTCATCAACGGTTTCTTCGCCGGCATGTTATCTCTTGTGGTGCCGGCCCAGATCTCAGAGCTTGCCGACCCAAGAAACCGAGGCCTACAAGTAAGCTCTCGCGATTATCGTCTTTAGTCAGCTGTTTGGAAGCCTATATGTATTGTCAGTCTATGAATAGAGGATAGGCCAAGGGTAAAGAGCGTTTGTGCGTTGACTGCTGCAAAACATCCATGGTTAGGCAACATTTACCTCAGTGCGACACTGTGAAATCTCAGTAGTTGTTGTTTGACCACAATTATGAGCACACATATTAGACGAGGAAAGGAAACTTCGATGTATACCATACACAAACACAGAATTGACGAATGCAAGCACCACCTTTAAAGATGAAGCAAAATAAAAAAAATGTGCTTGAGTGCTGGAAAAACATAAAGGGGCTTCAAGACAGCACTTCCGTCTCGAAAGAGATTGCGGTACACACGTTATTGCTTCTCCGCATATATAATTCTATCTACTTGTGTAACTACCCTGGAATTCAGTTGAACCACAGGAAATGCACAGGTGAAAATGCCCGTAAAAAATAAATATTGGAACCCATGCACTCAATACGAAAAGCTGTCTTAAGTTGAAATACGGGTGCTATAGTAGGATTGCGTGTTGCGGTTTGCTCAAATGCTATGGATTGAAACGCAGCATACCTTATGCTTCCGGGTAAATTCTTTGAATGGTACTGAATTCGCACAAGTACGTGACAGCAGCTTGTGGCATGAATATGGGGCTTCGAGAAATACAGGAGTCGGCATGATCTTTTCGTGCTCCTGTATATATGATAAATTATGCTCTGGCTCATGTCCTAATAGAGCTGTTACTAATCCCTCTTATCTTAAGGTCCTCATAGGTGCTATCTTCACGTAGAAAAGCTGCAATCTGGAAGTCTACCTCTAAATAAAAGGATATTGCATTCATTTCACTTTTCAACAGTCTTTTTTTTTTGAAGGATTACTAGCGATATGTTGCATAACACTGCTTAGAACCAAACTTCCTTAGCGGTGGCTGTATTGTAACGATAAATAATTACCAAGGTGAAAGTCTTAGATGCCCATTCTAATGTGACATCGGTATATGGCGTCGTGAAAAATTCACGGATCGCAAAAACTTGAGATGCCACAATAATGTCCATATGACGTCACAAAACGTAAGGTCATCTTATTGGGTAATTACATGGCATCGTCACTTGGTAATAGCGGGGCGATTACAGGAAGCAATGCAAAACCAGATGAGATGCAGATCACTTGCAATGCCTCCGGTTTTGGAGGCAACACCAAATTAGGTTAGGTACAGAAAGGTTTCAGAGAGGGGCTGGAGAATATCAATACACCGAGTGCGAAAAAAACCGGATTTATACCGCTTTCAAGCCGTGTTCAGCGAAGTCCTGAGAGAGCACGTGAACTTTGTACGTATGATTGGTGGAGCGTTGCATATTAGATGTTTATTTTATGACCTTACCTATTATTATTCATTGTCGCAGCAAAATGACCAGGGCGTGTTTCAAAAATGACGTTTTAGTTACTTAAAGTTTGTATTGCAGTATATGTCACTATATTCAATGTTGACAAGCACTGTTACTGTAACCAGGCTGAGCCAAGCATATATACCTGGCTTTTTCGTGGATACTTGGTTATTCGCCCGTATATTCGTGGTAGGCAGTTCAACAGAATATTGTGTGCACAAGTAAAGGTGTTGTGAAAAAATAGTTAAAATTAAAGCAAAACAGATTCAGAATTTCCACGTATTCCGAACCCTTAATTTTTGTTTTGACATAGGACAGTGGCGGTGTTTTTTTTTTTGACAAAGTGTGCATTCCTGTGTAGTAAATAGAAGAAATTATCTGTGGAGCCCCCCCCCCCCCCCAATTCCTGGTAACATGCATTGCTAATGTGAACTCTTTGCTGTCAAGCCTACAAAGCATGATTCTCGCTTTAACTTGTGCAGACGAGACCTGCAACCGGGCAATGGATACGCTTGCTCTACTATATAAACTTGTTATATTCGTAAAGTTGACTGTTTTGCAGCGAAAGCTATTATGAGATCAGAACTCGGGTCACACTCCACCATAGATATCCGCCGCTACCGGTGTTCATTACCACTTCTTATGCAATTAGAAAAAAAATACTTGTACCAATTGCAAAGTGGAGCTCAAACCAGGATCCACTGGGTGCCAGCCCAGTATTCTACTACTGAGCCACGCCGGTGCTTGGAATCTGTTCGCAAACTTGCCTCAGGCAGGCTTGATAACGGGAAAACAACCAAGTTAATATCACTTATGAAGCGTTTCAAAACAGCGAAACAACAACCAGTCATCGCACAAATCGAACAGCCTAACAAGTGGGTCGTCCAATGCCCCAACCCATTAAAAAAACTTGTTCTTGTTCACCCAATAACTGTGGCGTATACCCACTTCAGGCATAATTCCTAGCCGTCTTCAGCCACTGCATGAACATTTGGCACATAACTCCTAGCAATTGTTTAGCAGATACCAAGGTTTTCATAAAAATGACATAAAATAGCATAGCTACTACTGGCCTACTACCCAATATTTTTTATTAATGCCATAGTGGGTATCAAGCAAGTGCACTTCCAGTGGTTGCCAAATAAGAGTTTAAAAAAGGCCATGAAAGGCGGCTCGTCTAGCATTCGCTGTGACTGTGCTGCTCCTTCCGCGCAGGCCTAGCGTTTTCGGACGCTAACGTTATGAAGAGATTGATTGATATATGAGATTTAACGTCCCAAAACCACCATATGATTATGAGAGACGCTGTAGTGGTGGGCTCTGGCCATTTCAACCACCTGGGGTTCTTTAACGTGCACCCAAATCTGAGCACACGGGCCTACAGCATTTCCGCCTCCATCGGAAATGCAGCCGCTGCAGCCGGGATTTGAACCCGCGACCTGCGGGTCAGCAGCCGAGTACCTTAGCCACTGGACCACCGCGGCAGGGCAACGTTATGAAGAAAATGACGGCACAACGTTAAGATTCAGAAGTACATGATTTGGTAATAATGATGCCTAAATTAATAGCTGCAAAACAGCAGAATATGTGCACCACAATAATGTATCAACTCTATCAAAAAATATATTATCTTGAATGAGCACAAACAGGAGCCCGTAATCGCGATACTAATGAATATGCCTGTTTCATCAATACAAACATGCCCAACAAATGACAATGATTACAACGACAACAGCAGTTCAACGCCTTCTGGCGTTTATGATTCCATGCGTACACGTGCTCGTTTAATCATGTAGGGAACTTCTAGTGCAAAGTAGCAAACAACTAAACAATAACGAAGCAAATAGAAGACTGCAGACAGCTTTCTTCGCACTGTCTTCTTGCCCTTAGACTACCTTCACTTTTTTTATGCTTCCATTATGTTTTTTTTCTTTGCGTCAACATATTTCTAGTGTGATCCGCCACCAACCAGCACAACACTAAGACCTAGCGACGTGCAACTGCAAACTGCAGCCTAGGCTTTTCCTGCAACAAAGAGCTATTCACAAATGGGAGACTCCGAGACGAATGCGTTTCACCCAATGACCACCGAGTACATGTGACCAATTATGTTGACCAACAAAAATTTTTTTTTAATTTTTCCAGGACTCAAATGTGAAATGCCAGAGGCACGTGTACCGTGCATTGTGAGAGCGCCTCAAACAAAACCTACGATAAAAGTGGTTGGAGCTCTACATTGCGGCACCGCTTATAATCATATCATCAGTTTTGGGCGGAAAACGCCAGATAATACAATCAGAGGGCCAATAGTGTTTGAAGAGAGTTGAAATATACAAGTTGCTTGGCTGATCATTGTTATTTCGTGCTTTAAACATGTACGAAATTTGCGAGGAGTGTCTAATCTTCCTCCAATTTAATCATTCTTTGTTTGCGCAGGGTGCCCGGCATTTTATAGCCATGCTCATTGGCTCGATATACGTGACACTTTTGGGACGTTATGTCACGTGGTCCACGTTGGCATTCACGTGTCTTCTTCCAGCGGCGGTACTGGTTCCTCTGTGCTGGTTCCTTGTCGAATCGCCACGCTGGCTTCTTCAGGTACGAAAGCTACAGGAAGCCGTACAGTCTATATATTTGAAGTAAAGAAATTCATTTGAGATTTCTTCAGTCTGCGCACAGCTCGCAATCGCTTTAAATGACAAAATATCAAGTACGCTTGCACCATTACTCAATTTGCGTAAACGTAAATAACGTACACGCAAGAGGAACTTTTTTGTCTCTATAGAGTTGTTCATTATAGTCACCGTGTCAGTCCTCTCGTCTGTGTTTAGGCAAAAACGTCTGCTGGATGAAGGCGAACTCGCAGCTTGAAAGCACAGCTTGTCTTTGGCGTGTCAGCGTGAGAAGAAACACCAGTGTTAGCAGAATGAATAAAGCGCAGATCCTAATATTTCAAAGTATCAGGGTGAGAACGTAGAACACGCGTCAAGCAATTCGGCATGTCTGAATTCAACAAAGAAAATTTAAAGTATCATTGTGTGAGAATGTACAAATGACCACCAAAGAAATTATTTTAATCCTCTGCTAAACAGCATTAAATGGTTTTAGCTGTTCAGTAGATTTCTTGCTTAGGTAGAAAGGTGGCAAGGAAGATCATTCGACTAGCGGTCATCAAGTGCCTTTTTTGACTTCAGTTGGCAACGCTATATATCACAAGGACGTTAATGTTCACAAGAACACCCTAAAATGAAAAATAACAATTGTCGCAGTTGAAACATATCAAATCGATGTTTTCTATATGCGTGAAGTCTTGTTCTATTAGCTGTGGTTTACACGCATAGTACTAATCAATACGGGGGGGGGGGTGCACAAGGATCCACGCTGCTTGACAAAAAGCCTTGCTATCTGGTAAACGGGCTTCAATGAGCGATGAAACTGATTTCGCAGATTGGCCAGCGGGAAAGAGCCATGGAAATGCAGCGAAACCTGCGCAAAGAACCAGTGGAAGCCAACGCAGAGTTCAAGCTTATGGAGAAGGCATTTTCTGGAACCCCCATGCCATCGCTACACTTCTGGCTATCCACGCACATCATGTTCACGCAACAGTTCTGTGGAGCCAATATGGCAGCAACGTGCGCAAGTGTGCTGATGGGTCCCGCGGGAGTCTATGCAGACAGAGAAGATGCCGATCTGGCCATACTTATTACTCAGGTGATGTTCGTTTCCTGCAGGCGACTTCCCCTGTACTGCGCATATTCAGAGGTATGAGTTAGTTTAAAAGACCTGCTATCGGCATCACCACCACCACTACCAACAGACAGACAGACAAACAGACAGACAGACAGAAAGACAGACAGACACAGACAGACAGAGATAGATAGATAGTTGATAGATAGATAGATAGATAGATAGATAGATAGATAGATAGATAGATAGATAGATAGATAGATAGATAGATAGATAGATAGATAGATAGATAGATAGATAGATAGATAGATAGATAGATAGATAGATAGATAGATAGATAGATAGATAGATAGATAGATAGATAGATAGATAGAGACGGTGAAGAAATAGTCAATGCTGCCACAAAAGTTAGCCCCAGTTTCAACTTTGCCGTCGACTAGTGTTTAAGGGTCCAGCTAGATCTAAAACTCACCAGGTTGTGATATCTTCTCATGCCATGCAGTGGGGCTTTTTTTCATTACTTACGTAACAAGGGTGGCGCAACTTCAAGTACTGCGAGTACCAATATCACTGCCACCCATTAGAAAGTATCAGAGTCTTCTATGAACAATCTATTCAGGCAATAGAAATATGCACAAAATAATGAACAAGAGGAGCGCTTACCAATGCCTTTGCATCAAGTCAATTGAACATAGGTTGCAATAGTATTTACGGTCTGTAACGCAGTTTTAACCGACAAGTCAAGCAAGAAGTGCTACTGATTTTGCGACAGACGCTAGACTATGGTGCCAGTTTCAGTAGTGTATGAAGTCAGTCAAAGTGAAAGACCTTTTTTCACCTACAGGTGGCTGTGGCTCTCGCTGCTCTTCCTCTGGTAGACACGGTGGGTCGCCTGCGGCTGCTAGTGGTCTCTGCTAACGTTTGCGTCGCAAGCATGATATCGTTGGGCAGCATGTACCCGAACATGCTAATTGACGCTGCCAGTGAGACCGCTACCAGCACGCTATCTACAGCAGCGAATGCCACCGAACTCGATGTGGGCATGACCAGCGTTCCTGGGAGCCGGCTGGGACTCGTCTTCTTGATCGTCTTTTTCTTCGGATATGCACTGGGTATTGGATCTGTCACCTGGATACAGGTAATATAAAATGCTTAGTTTTCCTCATCTTTATCATAGTCATCAACAGCAGTGACAGCCTGACTACGTCATATGCAGGGAAAAGGCCTCCATGTTCGTCGAAGCAGTCCATTCCTATACTTTGTGCTGCCACGATATACCTGCAAACTTTTACATCTCCTCAAACTCATAATATTGTCTCCCTTTTAACGTGTTTACGTTTTCTTGGAATCCACTCAGTTGTTCTTAACGACCAGCGGTTATTCTGCTTTAGCGCTACGTGCCCGCCGCATATCGATTTGTTGACCTTGTTTGTAAGTATTACATCCTTAGCCCCGTTTTTTTTTCTCTGACCTACTCTGCTCCCTCATGCCTATTAATATTTCATCTATGACATTCCTTTCTATCACTCACTGTATCAGTCAATTTAGGTTAAACCCAGTTTTTTTTAAGCATCCAGGTTTGTGCTGCGTAAGTAAGTACAGACAAGATACAGTTGTTATGTACTTGGCTGCTGACCCGCAGGGCGCGGGTTCGAATCCCGGCTGCGGCGGCTGCATTTCCGATGGAGGCGGAAATGTTGTAGGCCCGTGTGCTCAGATTTGGGTGCACGTTAAAGAACCCCAGGTGGTCTAAATTTCCGGAGCCCTCCACTACGGCATCTCTCATAATCATATAGTGGTTTTGGGACGTTAAACCCCACATATCAATCAAATCAAGATACAGTTGTTATACACCTTCCTCGTCAGGCATAGTGGTAGAGTAACCGTGATGATTATAAAATGCCGGCCGATTTAATGCTTTAAGCGAGGAAAACCGCATGCTTGAAAAGAGCTTCATAAATTTAATAACCCAGAACAGCACCCAGTAAATACCTTCTACGAACCATGCTTAAAACACCTCTGGAACAAATTGAGAAGGGGGCAACGCCCCCGCCCCCTAAACGTAAAGCGTAAACTTCGGATAGTGAGGACAGACCGACATACTCTACCACCCGTAATACCACATTTATTGACCTGATGAAATCAGTTAGAGAATTCAGTGCATAGATGACCACAACGTCTTGCCTCATGCCTACGCTCACCGATTGTGTAGACACGCTTACTCAATTATTAAAACACCAAAATAAACACTTTAGCCAAAGAATGATAGCAGTGGAGTCGTGGACATCCTCTTAGCCATTGAATGGAATGGCACCTGAAACTCAGCCATCGCAACCCAGTTCGCCACCCACCGGTTTGATTCAGACGGCAACTTTTATACCCCCTGTCCTCACCACGGCTAAGCAGCCTACGTACTACGTCTGGCAGTGGAATTGTCGAAACTACGCAAATAAGAAAACTGTTTTACCCCAATACACCCGTGTTAATAACAAGCCGGTTAATATTATTCTACAGGAGTCGCGTGGTTTCGCCAAATTAGCAGGGTACTACGGAATTGGCTGTGCCACTGGAGATACTACCACCCTTACAGCCCTAGTCCACAGAGATCACACTGTTATACAACACAATACCCACCGCCGTATACGTATACGCACCAGTATTCTGCCAAGCCAAATTTGGTATTATACCAAATTCGTCATAGCTAAATGACACATGCAAACTTGATAATCACGACATTCGCGCCGTCTAACAATATGACTCCATGTCACACTGATGATGCGCACGCGGCCGTTTCACTAGCTTCACGTATGCCAAATTAAGTATTACGTGACGCCAACGGATGATGAAGGTATGTGACTGGTGCAACCATGATAATCATGAGATGCTTGTTATGTGTGAACATGACTACATGCCACAGTCAAGGTGCCAATACATTTCGACTTGACGCGGTGCGCGTCCTCGCTGGCGTTCATTTCGTCGCGTCACGCCGTCTTTGCCACGCCAGGCGCCGGTCCCGCTATATAGTCGCAGGCGCGCGCCGCGCTGCGTTGCTTTGACGTATGCGCGTTTCAGCGCGTCCGGCGTCTCCCCGTCACGAAAAGAGGGAGAAGCTGTGTCGTCTAGGTATTATACCATATACACTCATACCAAATTCGGTATTACGGGACGTGAACAGATGACGAATGTAGGATACTGGCGCACTTGCCAGCTATCAACACTGTTGACGAGCGCGATAGCTACACGTCTGCCATTTATGAGCGTTAGGCA
Source organism: Rhipicephalus annulatus (assembly GCA_013436015.1). Taxonomy (NCBI): domain Eukaryota; kingdom Metazoa; phylum Arthropoda; class Arachnida; order Ixodida; family Ixodidae; genus Rhipicephalus; species Rhipicephalus annulatus. Next base: position 66,274 of record WOVY01006777.1, on the reverse strand, counting down.
TTTGACTCACGGCAGTGGCCAGTATGGCATAAATGGGCAGGTGGTTAACGTGCCGATTGACATGGCTAACACTGTGCAGTGTCAGCCGCAGGACGTGCCCAAAAACGATGCGTTCAACGTACACAATCGCCAGCTCATCAACAAGCCTTCTTACAACCGTAGACTCTCCAAAAAGCGTAGCGTGCACCTCCGAGCAAGCTCTCCTAACGCCAATAGATTTGTGGAAATGCAGTGATTTCGTTCAACACTCTTTCCCCTACGTCATAAATAATGATATTACTTGTGTGAATATTCGGATTCTCAAATATAATTCTTCGTACCATACCATGGGAAAGCATTTACTCTTTCATTCTTCGGCAAAGCGTTATACCAGCTGCACACTTGCAAAGAATTGTGCAACATTTTGATGCTGCGGCTGCCTACGATGAAGAATTATGGATATAACGTTTCAGGGGCGAAGCTCCTTATGGCGTAGCTTGGGCGTCCCTCGTATGTAACCACCAGTGGCACATACCCGAAATAGGTATAACACTTGACCTCCAAGGTGGTGCCAGTGAGAGATTTCTTCTGTGCGTTGTTTAACAATAAAAAATAGTGCTCAATGTACATGTTAATGGCTGCTAATGGAGAATGAGAGACATGAGCATTCGGCTTTTAGTCAACGCACACGCTGCGATCCCCATTAGCAGCCATTGGCATGTACATTGAGCACAAGAAAGGGATGCTACATTATACTCGCTGGGTGTAACCTCCTTAGCTTTAGAAAGGTTTAGCGAGCGTTGAGCCGCAGTGCCATGAATACAATGAACTTGTATATACCATGAATGAACTCAAGGTGGTTAAAAATGAGAAGTAGATACGAAGCGCGAGCCGTAAGAAAGTAAAAGCCGAATTCTCCTGTCTCTCATTTCTCATTAGCAGCCATTGGCATGTAAATTGAGCCCTATCTGACAGGGAAAGGTTGCTACGTTATACTCGCTGGGCGTAACCTCCTTGGTTTTCGAAAGGTTTAGCGAGCGTTTGGTCGCAGTGCCATGAATACAGTGAACTAGAATATACCATGAACTCGAGGTGGTTAAAGGTGGGAAGTGAACCCAAAGCGCAGGCCCTAAGAAAGTGTGCGTGTGCCACCTCTCGTTTAGTCCTTGGAATGTCCGCTGGATGGCGGTGCTTCTATATGGGGAATATATGATAAAAAGATGCGAGATGGTGGGACTTGGAGTGTTGAATTGATGAACGAACGGACACACAAACAGATGCATGGATGGACGCATGAACGGACGCAGGGGCGGATGCACGAAAGAACGCAGGGACGGGCGCACAAACAGACGCATGGACGGTCACACAGACGGACGCATGGACGGACGAATGCTTCGCCCCACTCTCCATCATTCACTCCGTGGATATGCTGCCATTTTTTTAATGGGGGTTTGAGCATTCGACGTCCCACTTGTTGCGCCATTTGCATTGTGTGACGTCTTGTTTTAAATGCGAAGCATTTCTTGGCAAACTTCGGTGACTTTGAATCTATCTATCTATCTATCTATCTATCTATCTATCTATCTATCCATCCATCCATCCATCTATCTAGCCGCCTACGGCTTTTAGTTCTCCTGGCCGTTTCGATAATGGTATCGATACCAAACTTGGTATGGGATAACATGAATGTATTATGAACATAACTGCATAGTCATAACGTTAAAATAATGACATGTATGTCATTACTGTCATGAATTATATTTCATGGTCCTGGAGCTCTTGCGGTGGCTTTGTTCACATGGCATGTTGCAAAACTGGTATGGTATGGCATGATTGCATGGCGAACACAAGTGACAGAGCCTAACATGAAAATCATGACATGCATGTCATGTAACAACATAACTACATGCTGCGCTCATGATGCGTTCGCGGCTGTTTCGCTTGCTTCACACGTACCAAACTCGGTATTGCGCAACGCGCACGGACTACATAGGTAAATGACACATACAAGGATGATAATCACGACATTCGTGTCATGTAACACCATGACTACTGCGATGCGCTCGCGGCCCTTTCGCTAGCTTCACATATGCCAAATTTAGTATTATGTGACGCCAATGGATGACGAAGGTATGTGACTGGCAGAAGCTTGGTAATCATGAGATGCGTGTCATGTGAGGACATGACCACATGCCACAATGAAGGCGCTGATACATTTCGACGTGACGTGGTGCGCGTGCTTGCCGGCGTTCATTTCGTCGCGTCACGCTGGTGTTGCCACACTGCAGGCACCGATCCTGCCATATACTCGCAGGCGCGCGCCACGCTGCGTTGCTTTGACGCATGTGCGTTTCAGCGTGTCTGGCGTCCCTCAGTCACGAAAAGAGGGAGAGGCAGTGCTGTCTGGGTAACGCGTTGGCACGAAATGCAGCATGTCGCCTTTCACGCCGGTTGCCGTCGGGCCGCGCTGACGGACGCTGGTTGCGCAGGGTGTCTTTGCAAACGTAGCGTCATCGTGCCCAGCCTGCGCACGCATCAATGCTACATTGGAGTATATTGGGCTCTTTATGATGTGTTCGTGGCTGTTTTCCTAGCTTCACATATACTGAATTTGTTGTTACGTGACGTCAATGGATGGTGAAATATAAAACATAATAATCCTGTCCCGCGTGTCATGTAAGAACATGACAACATACATCGCTTATAGCGAGCTCACGGCCGTTTCGCTACCTCTACATATACTAAATTTGTTACCACGTGACGTGAACAGACGACGAAGGTAAACAAGACAACCAAGCTTTATATTCATAACACGGCCGTCACGTACGCCATGATGCACCTCCGCCTCGTAACGTGCTGATTTTAAAGTGACATATCAACAATTCTCATTTGTGCTTCACATATCATCAGTTCCGACTGTATACGTGGGATCTGCTAATTTTTTAATCTTTCTTGGGGACCTTCCACTCAAACATTTTGGTCTGTCTCTCTGTACTTGTGTCTGTTTGTACACGTGTCTGTTTGTACATGCCTAACGGTTTCGTATACTCTGAATGCACTAACCCATACCCCGAACGGCCGACCCCATCCGCAGCACCCACCAATGTTGCTCAAGATTCAGCGTTTATACTTTTACGATTGTCAATTGAAAAGCAATTATTGCACATATCTGAGGCACCTTAACAACACGCATATATTCTGTATGTGAGTCTTTTACTAAAAAATGGATGCAAAGGTAATTCTAAGGACCGTAGCGTCTATCACGCTGCGCTGACCATGCAACGCTTGCACGAAAAGGCGAGTGTTTCCAACGCTTTGCTTAGACGACACGGTGGTGGCACCTACCCGTCGCTTTGCGTTCTACACCTTATCACCTTTGAGACGGGCCCACACGCCCGCCTTAAGAGCCACGCGCTTCGTTTTCCAAGAAGCTGCCAGATAGCCTCATGTCTCACGTACGACGTGACTTGATGCGCTCTTTCGCCTCCGCTGCACGCTCGAGACACTCTAACGCAGCGCCTCCAGAATACCATTCATCGATTTCTTGCGCAGAACATTTAATTATTGTTTTGTTCATTTTCTCCACACGCGAAGCTATCGTCTTTCGACGACATTTGCAGATTACATTCAGATACGGGACCATTTTTTTGAATTTTGTTCTTTGGAGCAATCCGTATCTCCTGTGGTAAATTGTTTTTATGACGAGCTCAAGATTGCGAGGTAACGTGGGCTTAACTGAGTCACTGTGGTGCTCTTCCTCTAACGTGAAGGCCACGGAATCAATCCCGCCGGAATTTGGGCTAGGCAAAGTGCCTAAAGCCTGTGTAACTAGCGATGTCCGTGAATGTCGGAAGACACCAGATGGTCGAAATTTCCCACAGCATCTACTACAGCAGCGTTTATACTCGTATGCAAGTCTAGGCACGTAAAACGCTGGGCACCATTGTTCTTATGGTATCCATATCTAATTTCGTGTATTTTGTACGTTAAACCAGAGCGGCTATTATTGTCCGTGTCCTTGCGAACTGTTTTTTTTTTCAGGCTGCAGAGCTGACGCCTCTCCGAGGCCATGGCGTGGAGTTCGGCAGTGTGTGCACTTTCCACTGGGCGTGCGCATTCTGCAGCGTCACCTTCTTCGAGCGCGTGCGCGCAGGTTTCAGCTTCGGTGAGATGGCCTGGTTTTACGGCACCCTAACGCTCGCCAACGGACTGGTGCTCTACTACTTCATGCCGGAGACCAAGCACCTCCCCCTGGAGAGCATCTTGCTTGACGAGTGCCCCATTGAGGTACGTGAATGCGAGGCGACAATTTTCGACCATCACGTGAACTGAGCGCGAGCTGTAAGAAAATTGCTTAAGAATTCTTTTCCCTAGTGACGAGCTCAGCGTATAAGTGAGACTACGATTATCAGCGGCTTCCTTGATCGAGATAAAATATAAGCTGTGAGATACTTTCCCTTTATTTGCGTAGCGGTTCTACTGATATTCCCAGCATGTTAGGCGTGTGCCGCGGCCTTCCTTGATTTGTTAAAGATGTGGACGATGATGCACGTCCTCTGAATATTCTGCTCATTTAAGACGCTGCATTTACCTCGGCTGAGGTTGATGCGTCGAGCAATCCAATTATGCTATATACACATCTCGGTATCACCACTAACCGACGTGTCAGCTCTAAATGAATTCAATACGAAAGCCGTTGAACGCAGAATCCTCTTGTGGAGCTAAATCATAACGGCAAAGCAGAGAAGGCAATATAAAGTGTGATTGGCAATGATTGACCATGCACTGCACGTACCGCGAATCGTGTAGTTCAGTCCATTAATTTCACCTTTCTGTGTCTCTGTTGAACTATTGGTCTCCTGTTTGTAATCAGTGGCGTGTGGGAAGCTCATACACGGACATTGAAACACTTTTCGAGCATGGTCTGAAAACGCTGCCTATCGATAGTAGAGAAAGAGAACACGCGATCCAAATATTAGAGCGCTGCGGGCGCCCTGGCACATGCAATAATTTCTCTAAGTTAGCTAAAATTTCTTTCTTTTTTTTCACGATAGGCTCACAAATCGCTACGTCACGGGCCAAAGCTTCACAGTTAGCTGATTCGAGCACAACACGCTCTAAAGTTTCTGAGGCCACCGCGGGACGCTGTGGCTTGTCCACGCGCGCACGCGCTGTCACACTAAAAAGTCATTTGTTTAAAGAAAAAAAAAGTGTTCACTGTCAATAGGCACGCGCGATGTATTTTCCTCACCCGTGCCAATTGAATTGAATAGAACTTGAACTTTCTTCAGTCAATGATTGTATGGGATGAAACGGCTAGAGGCAGATACGACTGCCTGACACACGCCCCCCCTACCCATACATTGCTTAGGGGTAAAACACTGCGGAAAATATGCAAACATAGGTAACGTTATATGGTCAACATAGAGCCCCTACCATATAGGTAATCCAAGCACAATAAGAAAACTTGCTGTATTCAGTACACAACAATGTAACACTTCTGTACAATTGTTTTTACAAGCCCTGATGACCAATGGTACAAAATAACACAAAAGACATAAGAGGGAAATAGAGCAAATGACAATTGCACAATATGAAGGATAAATCAGGAGCTAATGAAAAGGTGGTCTTTTTTTTTTCGGAGGTGGTATGTCGAATATTTCGCCTGAATCATATAGGCAATTTCTCGGTTGTTATTTATCGCACGTTATTTTTCCTACATAGCTTCCAGCGCTTTCATCTGGACGAGAGAAGAAAACAATAACCAATTGCCGCGTCTGGCTACTATTTGTACTTCCGCTCGTACTAGATAGATTCTAAAGTTTTTTGCAGTAGTCAGTACGTGAGGCAATAAGCTTTTTACATAATTAATTCATTGTTGGCAAGTTGAAAAACTGTTACAGGGAGAATCAAAGCAATGCATGTGGGCACAAGATGGGCACGATGCTTTAAATTTGTCAGGAGTCACGCTCACGCTTTGCAAGAAAGCGCATTATGTGAACGACAGACACTGTTATGAAGAACTCACTAAGATCATGTATTCGAGCAGGAAAATAGAAATTCAGGAGCGGTGTGCTAATTATTTTCTCGCTCCATGCTCACTCTGCGAGGCTGCCAGAGCCTGCTTTTTACGTCAAACCGCAGGTAGCATGCTGTTGTGTTGGCCAATAGCCGACACAACTCAAGATATGCGTTTCGATGGTATTTGCTTCTTGTTGCAAAATACTCTCACCAGCCAGAGCGTGGGCTTTTCATACTGCGGGAGGGGGAAATTGCGTTTCACTGCATGCACTCAAAGTAACTTCCTTCTGCCAGACCCAAATTCCTTCCCCAGCGCCATCTCTCCTTCTGTAGCTTCCAGCACACTGATCGTGACAAGAGCATTGAGAAAGCAGTTAAAGTGTACGCAACAGACTGCTGCAACACCACTCGTTATTGGTGGTTCGCGGAAAAGCATCGTAGTGCACACAAAAGAAACTCCGATACTGAGTTGTGCATTCGATGAATACTTGGAAAACTGGTCCCTTTTCAAGATCATTCCCACTTGCGGTTAGCGTGGCTTGCGCAAGGACTCGTGACTGTCGACCAACAGCGACTCAAGGCGACTGATCTTCACAATTTTGTGTGACCTGTACGCGTCCGCACATCGGATTAGTTGCTACGTAAAACAACTTCATGTCCTGCGTACCTGAGTCGTGAATTGGTTCAGAAGCTGGCGAGTGCAGTGGCAACTGAAAAAGTTCAGCAGCGAGCGACTGTAGGACTCATTCAAGAACGCGAGTAGCAACGTTCGCGCGAACGAGTTAGTCACAAATAGTCGTATATGGCCGCTTTGCGACAAACATGCAGAAGTGGCCTCTTTAGGCCCAAAGCGACTACTTGCTCAATTTTTCAGTCGTGCGACTGCACTCGCAAACCGCTCAACCAACCCTACACGCACGAACATAGAGTCAGTTATTTTGCTGATTAAGGGAAACGAGAGTTATGTGTGACCAGACGTGAGTTCTTTTTTCGCGATTTCTTATAACTCTCGTGAAGCTGTGACAATCAGTCACCTTCAGTCACTTTTTTGTCGCCATTCCCAAATGGTCACACGATTGGCTCTACTCGCACGTGTGGACGAACCCTAAGCAAAAGCAGTGGGTTTGCGACTAGAGCTGCCATTTGCGACCAGTGGCTTTGCAACTTAATCGCACGACTAATTGCGATTCACAGGAGTGAATGAGACTTGAGAGGTATTGCATTGAGATGTATTGCAATCTTCCGCAGAAAGCATTCGCAGACGTGACTGTTTTAAAAAACGTTTTTTTGATGTGTCATGCAATGTGGCGCGTGTCAGTTTCACCGCGCGATGGTAGCGGCGCTGATGCTTCAGTCGTCGTTTTGCACGCGTGTGCTTTACTTCCCACACTCAAAACGCCTGCTTTTGTGAGACTTTCGTTGCACATTTACTCGCGTTACACACATACGTGGCGAAAATTGATTGGTCAACTGATTGATTGATTGATTGTTCAGGGTTTTCAAGCTTTTCAAGCATAATTGGATGCGTACACATGTCATTCTTCATTGATTGATAGGGGGGGTTTAACGTCCCAAAACCACCATGTGTTTATGAAAGACGCCGTAGTGGAGGGCTCCGGAAATTTTGACTACCTGGGGTTCTTTAACGTGCACCCAAATATAAGCACACGGGCCAACAACATTTCCACCCCCATCAAAAATGTAGATGTCGTTCTTCAGATAGCTGGCTGGTGCACATAGGGTTGCCGCCTTTATAAGCTTGCAACTCTGTAGACATGGCACAACGCGAGGACGAAGTAGAATGGCGCACTTGTATACAGCCATGCGATAGGTTTCATTGCCTATGCACAGCACGTGTTCCTATATGCAATTGGCGAAAACGTAGATCACCTACAACGTGAACCTGAAATGCTTGTCTCCAACAAGATTTCCCTTTTTGAAATGATCTTACGATAACTATCTGTTTCGAACTTATCATTCACTTGAACAAGAAGCGCCAGAAAAACAGATATGGGCTTTATTCTACGCTTCGCTTAACTTAACGGATTGAATAGCTTTCTTGATACAACTAGTTTTATTCGTAAGTATCATCAATGCTCTGTTATGCGACTACGAGTATGTCACTAAACGGAAGTGGTTTAGCTATTTTTGGCCACCCTATATTTTGTATTTTGTCACCTTTTTGTATCTGTACAATGGCAACGCTGGCCTTGTGCTCAGTATAGTCAACCCAGTGCCTCAGGATGCGTTGGTTAAACTTTTTTCAAAAAGCGTGCTTCGAGGAATTACGTATAGCGCGCGGAATACCGTAATGCCAATGTCAGTGCTACATTGGGCTCTTAAGATTCGCTAAGTAAAAAGGACTTTGTCTCCACCTTTGCACGTTGGTCTGGCATGCACAGGATATGCTTGGACGACGACGGTCGATTACCCTGGGTTCTCTGAGTCGCGGCAAGCGGCCAACCTTTCCCTCTGTGGGTTACGGACTCGGTGTCTCCCTACCATCCTCGGGGCCGCATGTGAAGTCCGACAGCACGTCCTTCGAGGTGCCCAGCCCATTCAAGAGTGACCGCTCCCCGGGCGTTACTCAAGAACAACCCCCTTCCACTCACTTCTATTGAGAGGATTCTGCGCGTATATGCTTCGTTATACGCCCTTTATGTACGCACTTTATCTACGTTAAAAAATATAGAGTGAAAGAAACCCAGTGGGGCCACGTCATTTGCAATGTCCCCATTTTTTTTTCGTTTTAAGCAATGACACTCCAGCTGAATATTTCTGAAATAGTTGAAGAGTCGAATGCGCGCTGTCTTTTTTATGATGCCGTTATCATTAACACAGCGCTACGATCAAAATTAGCTTTACAGTGCAGTTGTAAACTGTGGGTTTTCAGGAGATGGTCCACGTGTAGTCCATATACCCCACTGCTACCTAGAGATCCGGTGTTTACTCTAAAAAATTTGACCACAACGTCTTGCGCCTTCTGCACAGTGGTCGAAAAAATAAATGCAGAGGGCAAAAAACACCAAGCAATAAAAGGAAAATAACATTAAATGTCTCAAATTACTCATTTTATTGCCGGCCCAAATTTGTACGTGAGTATCACTGTGCCAATGTGCCTCAACCAAAGCAAAACAAGAATTTCGTTTTTCTTCATTGTTGGGCCACACACTGGTAATGAATGTAAACTGTTCGTCCTAATTGATGAACTGCTTGATTGACGGACCTCATACATTGTGCTGAGATTCATTAGTACATCACAGGCCTACTGGAAGTAAATAAATCAGAGAAAGTTTCGTGTTTACTTGTAACTGGGCTCTTAGCGAATTACGCGCATGAACATGTCGTTTCAATTTGACATCACTTGCCCCGATCACCTGTCACTATAGTGAGCACTGTTCTTGCTTTGACTGGGGTGCGATAACAATGGCGTCATCGAAATTTTTATTTTAAGCAAGCATTAGCTCTTGCACATTTCGCCTCGCGCCCCACAGTGCAACCGATGCAAGTAGATGCATCACTGTATTGTTCTCGTAAAAGGAACAAAAACACTGATACCCCTTTCACCTTATTATCGCGTGCACGCATAAGCTCTCAGTCTCGCTGCCAGACATTCTTTGCACCCTGTCCGAAAACCAACTTCGCACGATTTTTTAAGCATTCGCTTGAAACGGCTCCAAGGCAACAAGGCCTCTTATTTTTACTTTCAGCCGACTTATCTATGATGCTCCGCCACCCTTCGAAAGCTTTTGCACCTCACAGTTTTCTTTAAATATACTATAATGAACTACGGCCCTAGTGGCTTCGGGAGGTGCAACGCACGTCGTTTCAGCAAGCATGACAAAGAGTAGTACACTAATTTGTCTAATCTTCGTACGTTCGGCTCCGGTTGGCTTCGCGTGCCTTGCAGCTACTTTGTTGCGAAACAACTATCGGAAAAGTAAAGCAGTTACGTTTCACCACCTTAACGTTTTAAACTCATTAATTCAATTAGCGTCACGACGTTCTAAATGTTCCCAACGGCCTGTTTTTTATTCGAAACTAAACCAAAGCACAGCAATAAACAAAGCCAAGGGTGCGTTTCAATCCCGCAAGCGTGAAGACTAGGCAAATTTGTATACTACCCATGGTCGCGGAATGATAGGAGCTCCACAGTCCCCTCATTTTTTTCAGGAAACTCGATGATCTGCGCCTAATGTTGTTTTGCGCTGCATCCAAGATCAAATCAACTTTCACCAAACCGCGATGGGATGCGATTACCTGATCATGTGACGTAAAGTGACACAACGTCACCCTAACGTCATGAAAACGTATTTGCGACGTCACAAACTTTGATGGCCCTGTGACATCTTCTTGACATCTTATGGGGGCGTCGACCATTTACTGATTTTTTTTCTTGCTTCACGTGACCCCAACGCCACGGGACAGAAGACGCCACTGACCCGAGACGCCAACGGTCAAATTTCGTTTTTGTGACGAAAATGTGGTTCCCACCTAAGAAAGATTTTTCAGGAGCAAACAACTTTGAGGAATATAGGTGCTGATGAAGCTTAGCATGCTCGTGTCTGACGCATTACTTTCTTTCGCTTCTGTCGCATAGCGCAGTGCTCCGTCCCAGCTGATTCTTCCGCCATGCCGCGAATGGGACAATCATCCACAAGGCTATATAGCAGCGCAACGCTTCTGTTTCTGTAGGCGATAACGACGGTATTGTGTTAACATCTGGAGTGCAATCATACATAGTTGTGCAAGAAAACAAATCTCAATAAGAACGTCAGTGATGTATGCCTGAAGAAGCAGAGCAAGCCATTTCTCCCTTGCAGAACATGCGTCATTTTCTAGATTTGTTTGTCCGGCGGCTGGTTTTACATTGGACAAATCGACCATGCCTCACCGATACCCTCAGAGAGCACAAGAAGAAAGTCAAATCTACCGCTAATGCACATTTGGCGCTACACTGCCTTAAATGCACGTTCCAACTAGAGGCGTAGGGAATTTTTTTTCTGGAGGCAGGGGGGGGGGATTGTATGGGCTTATTTTACTACCTGGCTACGCTACTGCCTGTTAAACTTGCTTTAACGCAATAAAGCTCGTTTTTGCAGCAGTTCTGGAGTCGGCAACGATGTCGGAATCGGCATCATTGGTTGTGAACAAGAAAATTTTCCGTGTGGCCCACAATTTGAGAAATATTCAAATTAATCAATCAATTATTTAAAATAAAGTAAATATTAAAAAATACGGGCTCTGGGTGAGAATCGCACCTACGTCGTTTGCATGGTTTCATGCGCCTACTTTGGTTAACAGCCATGTGCTTGCATGGATGTACACCCAAGCGAGCACATGCTTTCTTTCTCTGCTCGGAACTCAAGGGAAAATAACGTTCATGCTTTAGAAACGCAGGCTTCCTGTATACAGGCTTCACAATGTAATGGATTAAATCAGTTATATTGGATTGTACAAGCGTACAGTGTCGTCGGGCACGAGAACATGTGATTATCATAATGAATACGTGGTTTAAAGGCTGCACCTTTATACAAAAGGCACACAGGTTACTGCACGTATTTCCTTGATACCACGCGTACTGGGTGCATAGCAAGTTCGAAAACAATTTACGAGCATAATTGCTCATGTTTTGAACTACGGCGAAAATTACGCAGAATGCAGCCATAGTAATCTACAATTTATATTTTATGATTAACAACAAGCAATAAAAAGTGAGCACACAGCGGTGGAAATATACACTTGGGACCGAATATCGCTATTGCATTCAACTCTTAGAAGCTAAGCCTAGGGGTATTTTTTACTTGTTTTATTGTACGTGTTTAATCTTCTGCTTCTACTATGACATAATTTGTGCAGCATGGTGAAGCTAAATAACTCTTTAAATCTTGCCAAGCAGCCACAAAAAGCCTGTATTCTCGTTATATTAGTTGCAGTAAAAGTTTCTTTTGTTGTGTGTTTTCATGAATAGAGGCGCCTCTAAAAAGTTGGTCGCATCAGATTGATCCAAAGGATTTCCAATGTTTTCAACGTTTCACGCTATGGCTCCATATAAACTCTGCCTTCACAGCATGGACATGTAGTACCTTCATACAGAACGACGCCAAATGCAATATGTGAACAGTGACATAAATATGACAAACCAAAGGTACAATCATCACACCTAGCGCACACTACACGTGATTGCGATTGCGCACACCAGCAATACTTGCATACTTTCGTACACTCGGTTGTTTGATCTGACACAAGACTCCAAAGGCGAAATGATTGTGTATATCGAAGGACATTATTTATTTGCCGCCTTTAGGAAATATTGATGGGGGCATTCATGTGCCTATAGTGCGTAGGCATACAATCACGTTCAGCTCCTAAAGGCGGAGTCAAGGCTCCTGCAATTTTTCAAGAGGCTTATAGTGGGCATGAGTAGCATCAGAACTGCCGATTGGGAGAGTTCGTGTGCTTTCAACTTGAACAAATACTGCCCGACAAGAACGACGAATGAATAAATGAATAAATGAATTAATGAACTTTATTTAAAGTCCGGCAGTTTTCACCGCGCGAAGGGGGAAGAGAGGATGAACATCTGTTCCTTCCCATCCTCCGTCGATTATGATGTTGGTGCCTCAGGGTACCGCTCGAAGTCCTTTGACCCGGGTGGCATCTTCAGCTTGCCAGGTGGCCCAAAGCTCATAAACACACGCGGACTCTGCGCGTTGCGCCGCGCTGTGCCTCTATATAACGTGGCGCTATGCACACAATGGTCGACAGATAAACAAATTTAGCATAATGTCTATTTGCTAAATTGGCTGGGAGGTGGCACTCGTCAGCGATGAGCTGACGAGTGCCACCTCCTGACGAGTGATTTTCTCGCGGGGAGTTTTCAGCAGTGTCACGTTGGTTTTGCGGTTCGTTTCTTGGTGTTTTCAGCATGCTTGCCTAAAGTGGCAACAAGAATGTCTTGTTAAAAATAGATGTACTATTCGGCTACAGATATAGATATTCTGTGGTCTGTAGCGCCATTGAAAGCGCACTTTCTTCTTTTCCTCCCTGTCTTTTCGTGCCCACATCTACGAAGATTCTAATACGGATGAGAACGAAACGCCGCAACGACAGATCACGTCGATACAAGATTGAATTAGTATATCATGAACGGTTGATTGCCTGTGAGTGTACGATCCAGAGATCATCATTTATTGGAAAACGGCACGGGCGAATACGCTTAGGGTGCACGTTCGTGGGCGCCACTTCAGTACGCTCCTCGGCAGCGACATATTCGTGTTTGACGCCGCATTCAAATATGTGAGTTATAATACGTTCACTTAATCCTCGCGCCGCTTCTGAATAAGAAATGAAATGTCACATGCCGGCCGCAAATAGACATTATGCTAATTTTTTTCATCTGTCGACCATTGTGTGCATAGCGCCACGTTATATAGAGGCACAGCGCGGCGCAACGCGCACACTCCGCGCGTGTTTATGTATACGCATACGTAAGGTGTATCGAGGTGAGGCGTGTATTTACTTACAATCACAACGCCGACGTATCGCTTTGTCTTTTGCAACACATGGAGAGGAACTCAGAATGCTGAAGGAAAAAAAAAGAAAAGTTGTAAACTTTGCCCCTGCTTACTTTTTTATTGATTGTTGTAAACTTTGCCCCTGCTTACTTTTTTATTGATATGTGAAGTTTGACGTCCGAAAACCACCATATATTTATGAGAGGCGCCGCAGCGGAGGGCTCTGGAAATTTCTACCACCTGGGGTTCTTTTAACGTGCGCCCAAATCTGAGCACACGGGCCTACAACATTTCCGCCTCCATCGGAAATGCAGCCGCCGCAGCCGAGATTTGATACCGCGACCTGCAGGTCAGCAGCCAGGTACCTTAGCCGCTAGACCACCGCAGCGGGGCCCTGGTTATTTTTTTAAAACTGATGAAGTTTTGAGCATGTGCTCCAGCTACTGCTCCCGAAACCCATGTTTTCTTTTCTAAGCAAGTGAGACGTGCAACAGCAATTGTATTGATGTTCCCACAAATAATTGCCCGCCGAAGTGAGGTATAGTATTTATAACGTTACAAACTCTAGAAGCCGTTTAACAAGTGAAGGTGATTCATACCCTTGACGCCGAAGCCACCTTCACGCAACAAACTAGATCGCATCTAATTGCGCATGCCAGCATCTCGTTGAATATGTTTTGTTTATTACGTTTGGGTGACGGCACACGCTGAATTAGAAGCAAGTGCGCGGGATCGGTTCATTCTGAGGAGGGAGCGACGTGGTGCTAAAGCACCTTTGTTTCATATTGTTTTGTTTTATGTTCAGCAGCTTGACAAGCTGCCGTATAATGAAATGAATCGCGCAAGACTAAGCATGTTTATCGAGCATTCCATGTGCTCGGCACATTCAACAAAATGCAAGCACGTGCAATCAGCCGCGATAAAGCTCGTTGCGTGAAAGCGGCTTCTGCGTAGAGCATACGACTCGCGTTCCCTTAGTAAACGGCTGCTAGCAAATATTTTGCAAAACTGCCTTGATTCAGCATGCAGCAATTTGTGTAAACACAAATAAAATAGCAATGCACGTCTTACGTGCTTATAAAGGCGAATGCAAAGGCGTCTTTTGGTAGCAGTAGCCGGAACACATTCTGGAAACGTCAGATAAAAAAGAAATGTCACAGCTTTGCCGCAAAGGCGTAGCAGTGAACACGATAGCAACAAAATGGAAGGTCAGGCGCAGATTGAAAAGCATATTGAAACGTGCCCCACGTTTTTTACGCACACATGACGCACAAAACGTACTCACGGATACATTTGCACGCGAATGAGCGCCTCAGTTGTTACTTCACTGTATCCGAAAAGCACGCACTTTTCGCAAACAGAGACTGCAATGATTGCAGTGACGTTTGTGTGCCCATTAACTAAAACAGAATTGTTCCAGGTCAAGCCTGAGGCCAGCCAAGACGTATGACCCTCCCCTCCTCCCAACGGCAAGATTAGGGTGCGCGAGGGGGCGTCGCTACCCTCCTCGAAGCGCGCCAACATGCGCGTCGTAGAGCGCGCCGCCCCACGATGTGGCGACGCACGCTCATTGTGCCATCTTGCAGGTATCACTAAAATGTAAATCCCCCCGATATGCCCGTCAGCAGCGGCAAATGATAGATAGAAATAGCTTGCCGTCTGAATGTTGAAGGACGTTTTTTTCGGTAGGACAGTGGCTAACGCCTCGCACTCACGATACGGAGGACCCAAGCTTGACTCCGCGCATCAGAGTCGAGCCCCGCCGCGGTGGTCTAGTGGCTAAGGTACTCGGCTGCTGACCCGCAGGTTGCGGGTTCGAATCGCGGCTGCGGCGGCTGCATTTTCGATGGAGGCGGAACTCTTGTAGGCCCGTGTGCTCTGATTAGGGTGCATGTTAAAGAACCCCAGGTGGTCTAAATGTCCGGAGTCCTCCACTATGGCGTTTCTCATAATCATATGGTGGTTATGGGACGTTAAACGCCACATATCAATCAATCAAGCGCATTGGAGTCTTTATCTGGATTTTTTTTGCATTTTTTTATATATATTGATACGTATACATATACGGTGAGTGTCGGCGACAGCGACACCGACACTATCACAATAAAATGAGATGCAAGGATTACGACCTACCTTTTTTTTTATTTAAGCCTTAAGAGTTCCTCTCTTTGTGCAATGAGGCAACAATACGTCAGCATTGTGATTATGAGACAATACGCGCCTCACGTCGATACATTTTATGAAAGTGTATACGCAAATTCACACGCGGATTGTGCATACTGCGCTGCGCTGAGCCTCTAACATGGCGGTATGCACACGACGGCTGACAGATCGCAACAATTTTGCATAAGGTCTAGTCTTTGTCTAACGCAACAACTTGCTGCGCTTGCAGTTCACAAGTGCGGGCCTATCGAGTTTATCATTTCGTGCATACTGTCTTAGAGAAGCGGCGGCGTATGTGCTTTCATTTCGTAACCAGTGGGTGCAGCGATAAGCGACGATGTCATTTAAATTAAGTTATTATGCGAGGCCACGTTATGTGTATGCCAAGGTGACATCGAAAATTCCGTTGCTCCATGATGCCACAATGGCTTCATAAGGTGAATGCATCATGTTATGGTATTTTGCAGCTCTATTGTTGACGTCACTGGTGCTGAACGCTGACGCCAACTGTCAATTCTCATGTTTTTTGCCATACCAAATGAGCTCATTCTTAATTGTCAGCCTGGAGAACATGTGTAAACAGCGACATGAATTTCGTAAAGGCAGGAAATCGACGTTGTGTCACGTTTAAATGGGCTTTCAATAAAATATGTTCTGCAAATCAGGCGTTTTAGGTATCTCAGAGCCCCTTCACGATTTTTTTTCTCCAGAGGGATTAGACAAGAAAGAGGCGATAGAAGTTCTTCATCAAGAATCGGGGCACAAAAACCCACAACAGCAACTCGAATAGATAAGTGCCGCCATCTATTGATCTCAACACTGAGCGGCGTTCGAGACACTCGCCTTTCCTTGTACAGGTAGCGCTCAATGTGCGGAAGGAGCTTGTTCGTTTCAACGTTTATAGATACTTCTGTAAACGTTGCTCAATTTATTATGTAATGACAGAGTGCAAGAGAAGGTGTACGATAACGAGAGTACCTTTGCAATTGAAAGATTATCATTAAAATTTAGTTCTCATAGATCAACTGTGTGCAGTCACACTAACTGTGTGCATACACTCTATGCACTTAGACTGGCACGCTGGCGTGCGGCCGTCACGCCAGACAGTCGTTTGGAGCCTGAGTAGAACCAAACGCCCTCCCAACGTCCGCTAGTGCGTAGTTTATCATAACAATGAATTGCCGCGCAGTCGATTGTACGAACAGATACACGTCGTGTCCTGCGAGAACGACGTTTATTTTCTCGGCTTGATTGTTATGTGCAGTTTTATGTTCCAAAGCTACCGTTGGACTATGAGAGACGTCGTAGTGGAGGGCTCTGGACATTTCACCAAATGGTGTTTTTTAACGTGCACTGAAATCTGAGCACATGGACCTGCAGTATTTTCGCCTCCGTCGAAAATGCAGTAGCCGCAGCTAGGATTCGATGCCGCGACCTGTGGTTCAGCGGCCCAGTACCTTAGCCACTTGACCACAGTGTCGGGGCACAATTCTTTGCCTCGTCCCTGCTTTAATGGGCACCATTACAAGTATATATCATGGCTGTGCGACGTAGCAAATGTTTGGTTCCCACCGCCTCAGCCGTCTCGAGTTCTGCCTCTGCATGCTTGAATTGGTCTCAGACACCACCTGTGCATGTGCAATCATCTTGCGTGAGGCGCCTGCCGTCATAGAGATCGTGAGAAAAGAAGCGTATGCAATGCATTATAATTCAGAAGAAAGGTGATGGAACGTTTCAATTTACCCTAATACTTATCAACGCACCGTCTGCCCTTCGCGATTTCGGGTAATGCAGTGCCAGGTCATCTAGCGCTTTGCTGGGCTGGTAGGACCATCAGTTAAGGGCTGAACTGAGTTGCGTAGCATATTGGGTAAACAAAACCAGCTGCCCAGCAGTGATATGCGGACTCGGTAGGATCAAACCAAAACGTTAGTTGGTTGACCCTTATTAAAAACTGGTGCCACCTACTATGGGGAATCCATCACGAAATTGGCGGTGCCTTATTATAGAAATACGTTTGTTATTAATATCAAAAGGTTTAGGAATGTATCGTTAGCGCAATAACTCATTAGCTTAATTCACAAAAATACTAATGTTGTGGAAGAATAGACTTTATTTAGATAACCTCAAAACCTCAGCACTAAATTCGCTTCGTCTCGCTTAGTAAATCGCATACGGCATCGCAAACCCTCCTGCACCTATAACCTAGTGATGTAACCTCAAAGAAAGGACAACCGGGAGGGATGAATTGAATCCCATTCTTTGAAGGTGTTCATTCAGAAGTATTTTTTCTATTGATTAGTAAATAATCTCCACGTTAGGACGAAATGATGCAGAGCGTAGGGCAGCCAAACTAATGGGCAAAAAAAAAACGAATCTTTTGCGAATGCTGTACCAGCGGATGTGCATGCCACTGTTTGATTCAGAAAGCGACATCATCAACACAAGAGACTGTAGTGAATGAGTGAAACGTGACGGTGGTCGAAGTGACCGTGCAGTCATCGTCGCCACTTTACAAGGTGGAGGGAAAGACGAAATGCGGCTGTGGTGTCTTTTATGGCAGAAATCTTAGCGCGTTCTTGCCTCAAGCTCGTAGCATGAGTGCAAACAGCGAGGTAAAGACCAGAATTATGATGAGCGATGATTATTATGCCACGACAATTTCACTCGATCTTAAGGAAACAGGTGTCGCGACTTCTTTTTAAATTTTTTAACGCTACAGACCTTGTATGTGACTGGTGATAAGTGATAATTATGTTTGGGCTAAGGTGCAGAGAGATAGAGCACCGGCACAATACTGCATGTGGAATAGCACAGGAGCCACCGGCTTATGGAGGCTTACGTCGCGCTCTGCGCGATTTTTTTAAAGCCTGTTCGTGCGTAGTTAAAAAAACAAACAAACGAAAGGACAATACGTACAATTAGCAAAAAGTAAACTGGGCGGGGCAATTGCCTGCATATTATTTAAGGCTCGATCTGCCAACTACGTATAAAAGATTCTAGTTCTAATCAAGCAAACCACTTCGCGAGGCTCGGTGGCTGAAAATTCTCGTTCCACGAAGCTGCAATAAAGGAGCACGCAGCCTGGCGACCCACTGTGATTTCAACGGCGAGTGGTCATGGAGCCATCGATGTTTCTGATTGATTGATTGATTGATTAATATGTTGTGCTCGATGTTCCAAAACCACCATATCATTATGACAGACGCCGTGGTGGAGGAATACGGAAATTTCGATAATCTGCGGTTTTTTAACGTGCACCCAAATCTGAGCACTTGGGCCTAAAGCCTTTTCGCCTTCATAGAAAATTCCACTGGAGCAGCCGGGATTTGATCCTGCGACCTGCAGGTCAGCATCCGGGTTCCTTAGCCACTAGGCCACTGCGGTGGGGCCATTTAATCTTTATGATTGTTCTGAGTACTTTGAATGCACGCGGGTAGAGGGCGCGCACATTATTTTTATTAATGTGGAAGAATGACAGCTTACCGCGACAGTTACGAAGTAAGCATCTTGCTTTACGCACTTCTGACCAACGCACTTAGCTCTCAGTACTGATGATGGGCCGCAAAGCGTTCAATAAAGAGGAAAAGGTGGTCGCTTTTTTGTCGCTTTTTAAATTTTTTTAAGGTGGCATTGCAAAAAAAATATCTCCCTACGATTTCTTTAGGTCCTATTAGGCATCGACGCGACGGCTTGTGCCACCCAATTAATGAGGTGCTGTTGTCTGCTAGGACTGTCAACGTTGTTCACCCGCTGCACCACAAGAGGCACTGCGTGCTGCTTTCATGGTGCCGCCTATAGGTCCCGAACAGAATGTATACAGGTGACTCAAACTCTGAAAATGCCAAAAAGAAAAAAAATGACCCCATGCTTCCACTCAGGAACGTGTTAGCAACCTGCAGCAGGCTGGAGCAAAAATGACTTCATAGACAAATTTTGATAATTTAGCTGCGTGTACCTCGAACTTTTATCGCGGGGATTGAGAGTCCAACCCCCTTTTATTTCTATAGTGTGTGTGTGGGTGTATCTGCTGATCTATAACGCAGTAGGATGTTTGGTTTCTGGTGACTGATAGGGTAATTACAAATTAAGTTAAAGGGCAAAGAATACTGGTAAGATTTATATTCAATAAATATCAACTCACAGACTTTCCTGGCGCTCGCATCAAATCAGTCACCATGCCCATAACAGAAAACCGCCTTACCCTCGCCTGGCAGAAACTGATTTATCAATTGATTCGTAACAAGTTTATTGTAAATATGTCTATGTAAACCTGTATCGCAGACACCAAAATAACGCTTTGTCTGTCAGCGGGACACATACGCCCCATTTTTTCTCTTTCAAAACTATTCTTTTCCATTTCACTTGCCACAATCACCGCAACGCTAAGTGGCTGCTGTCCCACCGAAGTCTATGTTACCATGAATTAGAAAATGCTAGTAGGCTCGCCATTCCGTTGAAATGTGTTCTATTGTTCTGCGGAAGCTTCTCAATTTTTCTCTCGTTCTGATAAGAAAATATGTCATTAAATATGCGCGTCAATTTTATATTTTTCTAATTTTCTAGGGAGGCGATTGCAGCTCCCAGTCAAGTGCCTAATTTATATTTGGGCTATAATTCGACCAATATGTGTAGCAAAGGGCTATATTTTCGCGAAATCGCTAGAGTCTAAATTAATCATAATGAGCTATAATGCTGCTTAAAATATAGCCCTATAAACCAAGAGGTTTGATATCAAACCTCTTGGTTTGGTTGTCTTACGATTAGGCGAGAAGGAACGAACTTGAAGCGTTACAGAGCAGTGTAAAATATCCTGTAATTAACCAAAAATAAATTTTAAAGATTTTTAGTGTAATATTTTGTTGTTTTAACTACAGTCTCTTCACTTGTAGCCCTAACAATTGATATGACGAACAACCACAAACACGTAATGTATTGCTTTCGAGTTTGCAGTATAGCATTCATGATCTCAAATCTCGCATGCCGCATGTATAGTCAATACAACCCTTCCTGCTACGCCTGCTGATGAACTTGAGTATGCTTTTCGGAAACAGTGCAGAAAAATCACGGGGGCTTTGCTGTCGAAGCTTCTCACGAAAAATCTAAGTTAAATGCAATCGTTAAGGTTGGTGCACACAAGCGACTAGCAGTGGTCGCGCGACCATTTGTGACTTGTCGCAAACAGTCGGAAACGGTCGCATACGGTCGCAAAGCGACCACTTTGGTTAGTCGCTTCCTGACCAATTTTTAATTCGCGCGACAGCAGTCGCAAAGCGGCTGGAACCAAGCAGTGATGCCCAGTTTTTTTTTCTTTTTTTTCCGTTGCGTGTCTTCTGCCGCCAGATCAAAACGAGTGCGTTCTTTTGGATCTGTGGCACCATGGCCACCAAGGAATACTTGGCTTGGAGATGGCGGGGCGCAGCAGCTAGAGCAAAGTGTCGAATTCACGTGGCGGCATTCCCAAGAAGCTAAACACCATGAAAATAAAGATAAAATGGATTGTGCACTATCTTTCCCCCTTATTCAGAATGGTTTCTTTTTTTTGTTTTGTTTCGACCTTGACTTGTCACCGCCTTTAATGCAGCGTACTTGGAACGCGCTTGTGTTTCATGCCTTGGTACCCATTAAAGACACCGTGTTCGAGGCGCGTTTGTGCTGCATTGTAGGCTGTGGCAAGTCAAGTTCAAGGACCATTTCTGAATATGTACCACTCTCGGAAGTACTCCTCGTCGTCTCAGCGCAGCTTGGGAGGTAGGCGGCTTGCATGGCCGGCCAACTCTCGCGAGCGAAGGAACGGTTACACCTACCACCGGCTTTTCTTTTTTTGGAGGCTTCTGTGCTGCCAACGCTGACGCCATGGCATAGCGCAATAGCGCCACGACAATCTCTCGTTCTTCGCTTGAATTGGACTCCTTGACGGTGCTGGGAACGCTGTGCGAGAACAAATGAAAACGACAAATGCGGCGCGCTCGTTTCGCTCCGCTCACTCAGCTAGCGGCGATCAGCTGATCTGCGCCGGTCTCCAGAGTTCTCGCTGCTAACGAGATCCCCATAAGACTTTCCGGGTTTTCGACTTCCGGTCGCTCGCATGCACTCTCTGCCAGTGTGAACATCAGTCGCTTCCTAGTCGCCAGTCGCGTATGGTCGCGCGACCGCTGCTAGTCACCTGTCTGCACCAGCCTTTATTTGGCCGCATGTGTGTCACGCAGTGCATGGCGACTACTTCGCATATCCGAAACAGCCGGCTGCAATTTCGGTAGTATCAACGACGTCATTACGTATAGGCGAAGCCGCTGCCTGTCGAGCGCTGATTAGTTCTCAATGCGTCTAAGTGCTTCCGGCGTTGACGCTCCCAATGTTTGGGACCTCATCAGGTGGTTCGGCATTAAATGAACCAGTAGCATAGTAGCATATGTGAAAATCAAGTTCAAAGATATTAGCAAAACTTTAAGTGCAAGCAATGAAATAACGCTTCGCGACTACAAACCGAATGGGCACGTGCATTTAACGGAATGATGTGCGTGCGTGCGTGCCTGCTGTGTTTACATGTCGTGATTTAAACACCGCTATAGGGCGGACACTGGCCATTGTGCTGAGTAATAGTTTACTCGATGGGTGCAGGTGATCCGACGCACCCAAAACAGTCTGACAAACACGAAGACGTTCTTCGTATCAGAGGAGGAGAGACAGACATCATGATGATTCTGTTCAAGAAATAAAAAGACTAGAGTCAAGTATATTCCACACGAGACAAAAGCCCATGTCTCAATACTCAAAGTCGTATCATGCGTCCGACGCAACGCACGGAGAACACGAGGCGTCGCGCCCGAAGCGTGGGTGGGGAAGTATGAAGATACAACACTCAACTCGCGCTAAACCGAGTTTTCGGTGATATAATTCTCGCAGGCAGTCGTTGTGAGGACCATAGCACCAGGCAGCGTGGCGTAGAGTCCGTAGAGATCGCTTCCATGGTATGAACAAGCCTTGCCGTGTGCCTTGCTGGCTCAAGCTCAATGTTGATTTGCTAGCTAACTGGCATCCTGGTAAAGTTCAACCTGGGTAACACTTGAATGAGCGCCCAAAGCTCAGTGAACTCGGCCCCGATGGCAATAGGGGCCCGCAACTCACTACTGTCATCATGATGATAATGATATGATACCTCAACTATGGCTCACACCCACTCAGGGAGATCACTAATAAGTATTTCTCCTCTACACCCAGCCGCTCAATCCGGGTATTTAAGGGCGAAGCTCATAGAGCCGAGGGGTCGGTCCCTCCTATAGCTCGTACGTGACCGCCCAGTTTCCCTCAGCAGGTGCGGATGAACGGGTGGACAGACATACGGACAGATAGACGGAAAGTCAGGTGGACAGATTTACAGATGGTCGATTTCGCTATCATCACATTGGGCACACTATTAAACGTGTGTTCTACTTCATCTATTGCACACGGATGCGAACGCACAGAGCGCAATCCCATGGAAGCTGTGCGCATATACTTCTGGGCAGAACTCAGAATCACGTACACGTGAGAGACATCCAGACTGTCGGACAACACTTCAGAAACTCCACCGCTGCGCAACTTTCGTAGCCCATTCGTTGCTTCGATGCGCCACTCCGCAAGGCATTCAAGTCCCCCCAGTGTTTTCTGCTGTGGGTATTGGTATATGTCGACGTTTTTGATTGTGTGACGCCGACTGCACGCGTGCACAAATGTTTCTTTTCTTTCTTTTAACTATGTCTCGCTCATGTTTTCTAATTCTAGTCTCCTAGTACAAGATAGCTATTTAGACACTCTTTTCAGGTTACCATTCCTGCGTTTTGTTATTTATTTGCTCCCCCCCTTTCGTTACACCATAATTTGAACAGCTTTTCAAAGGTTATGTGATCGGATAATCACTACAGCCATCAAACAAAAGCAGTTCGAGGACACACAGATGTCTCTCAACGCTAATGGAGGTAGTGATATGCAAAGAGAGCAAACAGCACCGCCGACAGGGCAATGACAGGTGAAGCGTTGTCTCACCGGTCGTATACCGCAGTTTCACGTCGGCCCCTTTTTGACGGCACGTGGCATAAAATGCGGCGGCGACCAAGCAGAAAAGGACAAGTGTGAGAGCAGGCCCCGTCATCACGGCATCACGTTTCTGTCCTCCTCCTATCTGTTGCCGCTTGCGCAACAAGGAAGGGCTTTGTTCAACTGCCTTCATCGTCCATCTGTCTGTCTCCGGAACAGCCGTGCCACACTTTGACGGGGACATCTTAGTGCCCGTCAATTTATTATGTCCCTGCATTTCACTCTGTACAGGCTCGCTGCGAAAGTGGCGATAAGAGGAAGCCAAGCGTGCACGATGACTGCGTGCAATTGAAGCTAGTCGGCATTCAGGGCTACTTTGTAAACCAGGCAAATAAACACAGCACTAGTATTCTGGATATATTATATAAATGCAGTGAAACGGTGAATGCCTGCATGGGATAAGGCGCTCGGTCTGGAAGAACATGGGAGCTATTTTTTTACAACTTTAAAAACCATGCGCAAGGAATAAAGGAAAGAATTATTTAAGGCGGGGCCAAATGTTAGAAAATGTGAAAATAGTGAAGAAATTTTATTTTTCACTTGTTATCATTAAATGTAAATGCTAAAACTTTCGTGTCGAAACAAAGTATGTGATATACAACTATGACCACGTTGCCAGAGTTCAAAAGCATATAACCTAATTACAAAAATATTAAAAAAATTACCAGGTGTGGGATTACGCCCCAACCTGCGAGCCATAACAAGACAGCGTAAAAAAATTATAACTCTTCGGTTGTTTTGGTGGAACGTCCTGCGTTTCATCTAGTGGGCGCTCAGGCAGTCTTCATGAGCCCGGTTCCTGCACTTCATGCTTTAAATACAGACATAGCCCAGCGATCTCTTGAGCCAGAACTCCTTCCAGATCAAACACCGTCAGCATGTTGTCTTTTGCTGAAACTTGCACTTCACTGCATTGTTTAAAGATTGGAAGCTAGATATGTTTTGACGTGTCTTCTCTTCTTTTCACCGTTTTGATGCAGGACTGCACGGGCTTTTTGTGGCTTTCAGCTTTGTCAGCCGCACTTTGTGAAGTGATCAATTTCAGATTTTCGAGCTGTTTTTTGGTTCCTGGTAATAAAAAAAATTATTATAACTCGAATTCAAGACATGTTTGCCAAGAGTTTGGCTTGGATATTCTTCAATTCTTCATGCATCTCTTGGGAGCATCCGTCATTGAGAACGTGAAACCACTTCAATGTAGCGCGAATGGAGTGAGTCCAGTCTCAAAAGCAATCAGAGTAACTTATAATATAACTGTGGTGGTTCGGGCTAGTTGGTAGGAGATGACAATTGGCATATCACAAGCAATCAGTGCTTTTAAATTAAAAAAAATCATCTAGTAGCACAATGCCATGCTTTGGCATCCGTGTTGCTGTCCATACCCTCACTGCGCATGCTCGCGTCTAGCCCCTCGTGCCGCAACGCGCGCGTCTGCTTGTTTTCAGCGTATTTTATTGCCTTCGCGGCATCTCTACCAAGCAGATCTTTAAGCTTGATACTTTTGCCGGCACTATAACCAGGAATGCTTTCTTGGTCTTTTTAACTTGGTAGCTACGAAGCCACATACATTGCCAAATCTCTCGTAAACACCACCGTATACCTGGCGGCAACCAACTACGCTGTTCTAGTGGCTAAGGCACTGGACTGCTGACCCGCGGATCGCGGGATGGAATCGCGGCCACGGTGACCACATTTTCAATAGAGGCGAAAATGCTTGAGGTTGGTGTGCTTCGGTTTACGTGCTCGTTAAAGAACCTTCATAAGGTCGAAAAGTCCGGAGTACTCCTCTACGGCGTCTTTTGTATTATTATGGTGCTTTTGAGATGTTAAAGCCTAACAATATTAATTAGTAGTAGTATATCTTGCAGTAATCGTAACACTCTCAAGAATGATGCGGAAATCCTAATTTTGTGTTACTTTAGAATGAAAATATCATGCTAATTCATGACACACTTATATAGAAACAGAGACGATGATGTGTACAAAACGTTCATTATTTCTCTAAATTCTATGGCTGCTAGCTAGTATAAAGTGAGCTATTGCGAAGTAGGAGCATATAAAGCCTTCATACGGCTGCTTCAGTATACGACATCGGCAACATCTTGATATTCTATGAGCGCGTTCGCGTGTATGTCCTCGTTGGTGAATTTTTAATGCATCTACGTATTTTGCTGCCATGCGTACTTGCAATGATATTTATATGAAGTAATTAGTAGTCATTAAATAATCTTTGTGAACAATCGTACTACGCTTATTGTCCTATATATACTTCTCGAATTGATTTATCTTGATGTGGGAAGGCACATGTACATACAAACGCTAGTCAACTGAAAATTCAGTATTGTAACAATTATTCGAGTCGGTACTATTTACGAACTGATTTGCAAACTAGCATGTTCCACTAATCAGCATTTTACTGCCTTAACGTACTAGAAGGTGAGTGCTTTTTGCGCCAAGCAAATGGTTAGTGTTTAGTAGGTGAATACTCAGGTCTTTCTTTTTTAAGAGTGTGCGTTTTAAAGAATTATGTTTAAATATTGTTTAAGCTTAGCTTAGTCAATGCTAAAATTACGACTTAGTGAATCGTCCAATAGAGATTCAGCGATGTGCCGCCTTGGTTACGTTGGATCTACTGCTTTGGCTAGCTACCCGAACAAATGAATTCACAAGTTTATTCTATACCTTTCTGTATGATTCATCTTGTACAACAGTTCATCACATACACAGTTCACACAGCACACAGTTCATCATGTACGAATGGGCTCTGCCTTAGCCTACACACCCTTGCAATAGATTGGTTGATCGATATGTGGGGTTTAACGTCCCAAAACCACCATATGATTATGAGAGACGCCGTAGTGGAGGGCTCCGTAAATTTCGACCACCGGGGGTTCTTTAACGTACACCCAAATCTGAGCACACGGGCCCACAACATTTCCGCCTCCATCGGAAATGCCCCGCCGCAGTGGTCTGCTGCCTAAGGTACTCGGCTGCTGATCCGCAGGTAGCGGGTTCAAACCCTTGCAATAGAGTTTCAGGCAGAGGCACCCTGTGCGCAAGCTGGTATACGAAAGCTTGCAAACACAAGCATCGTACTGGCGTCAATATTCATCACAATTCGGGGAAGCACTTTTTTTATATACGAGCCCAACTCACCGAAGGCGGTAGAAGCAAAAGCAAAGTGAAAGATGGGGCGGCTGGACGCGGTGGTCTAGTGACTAAGCTACTCGGCTGCTGACCCGCAGGTCGCGGGTTCGATTCCCGGCTGCGGCGGCTGCATTTCCGATGTAGGCTGAAATGCTGTAGGCACGTGTGCTCAGATTTGGGTGCACGTTAAAGAATGACAGGTGGTTGAAATTTCTTGAGCCCTTCACTACGGCATCTCTCATAATCGTATATTGGTTTGGGACGTTGAACCCCGCATATCGCTTTAATAAAGACGGGGCGAAGCTGGCGGCTAAGGCACCCCCGAGAGGAGAACAATCAATAGGTGTAAGCTGGGTGGGCCACCACCATTTAGTTCCGCAGGACGGATACCAGGGCATGGAACAGCGGTTACGCGAAGAATATAGAACAAAAAAAAAACTTCAGAGCAACATAGTCTATACAAGCACAAAACCATAGAAGGTGCCTTGCTTATATTCGCGCTTGTAGTCAGACAAATCTTTTTAAGTTACTGTTTTAATGTAAAATTCTGGTGCTTATATCGTAATGTTTGCAGTTTCAAAAACAGCACGTCAAAAAATGTGCTCTATTTTCGGAAAAAAGTGGTGATTACATTCCCACACCATTCATTCCGTTCCGCGGAAAATGCACTTGATTCTATTCCCATTTCATTCCTAGAAGCTTTGCCGCCATTTCATTCCCATTTCATTCCGGGGTCACGAAAATGTGGAAATATTGCGGCTTCAATCCACTTCCCAAGTACTGGCTCTGCAACACTAGTAAGAAAATGTTTCGCTTCAGAAAACACTCTCTAACGCCACTTGATGTCTCTTTTTCTCCTTTTGCCACTCCGACATGCCCAGAATTCAAAAAAGAATTCAGCTTTGGCTCTGGGTACTAAATTAACTTAACTTTCGTGGTAAGTAGGCAGTTTTATAAAGTAGCAAAATAAATGCCTGCATTGTTCCACTGATGCTGGAGTAGCTTCATGCGTGAATCCGAAAACTTAGCAGGGCAGAATTTCATCCTTTTTCACTGGTCCCGCTGACACACCGACACCGGCGACATAGTTCTTTCTGCGTATATGGTGGAAGCAATCATAAACGTTTCTGCATGAAAACATGAAAAACATTGGCAGATGATACGCACAGGGGGAATCGATGATATGCGAAGTACGAATGAGAAAGGTTGAGATGCCACTATAAAATAAACAAAATAATAGAAGGCAGAGGTAAACTATGCCGTATGTCACTTTCATGTGATGATTATCATGTTTGGACGTGTCACTTACCTTCGTCATCTCAGCAGGTCACCTGATACCAAACCTAATACATGTGAAGCTGGAGAAACGGCCGCGAGCGTGCTCTGATCGTAGCATGTAGTGATGTTTTACATGACACGCATATCATGATTATCATTTTTGGACTTGTCATTTGCATTCATCGACCATTCACGTATGGTAATACCAAATTTGATATATGTTGAGCTAGCAAAATGGCCACGAGCGCACCTTGAACTTAGCATGTAGTCATGTTTTACATGGCACACAAATTAAGAATATCATGTTTCGACGTGTCATTTACATTCATCGACGATTCATGTCAGGTAATACCAAATTTGGTACATCTGGAACTAGTGAAACGGCAACGAGCGTGCTATGAGTGTAGCATGTAGTCATGTAATACATGGAACACATACCATGATTATCACGTTTGGATGGTTCATTTGCATTCATCGTTGATACACGTCGGGTAATACCAAATTTAGTAAATGTAGAGCTAGTGATACGGCCGCGAGCACACTGAGCGTAGCATGTACTCATGTTTTACATGACACGCATATCATGATTATCATGTTTGGACGTGTCATCTACCTGCATCATCTATTCATGTTATGTGATACCAAGATTGGTATATGTGGAGCTAGTGAAACGGCCGTTAGTGCATCATGAGCGTGGCATGTAGTCATGTTGTTACATGACATGCATCTCAATATTATCATGTTTGCACCGGTTACATACCTTCGTCATCGATTCACATCCCGTAATACCAAATTTGGCATATGTGAAGCTAGCGAATCGGACTCGAGTGCATCATGAATGTGGCGTGTAGCCATGTTGTTACATGACGCGCATGTCATGATTCTCATGTTAAGGTCAGTTGCTTGTGTTTGCCATGCAGTCATGTTATACCATACCAGTTTTGCAACATGTCATGTGAATGAAACCACCGCAAGAGCAGCAAGACCATGAAATACTATTCATGACATTCACGACATACATGTCATGATTTTTATTTATTAAGTAGGCATTTATGCTCGTCATACATTCATGTTCTGCCAAACCTATTTCGGTATCGATACCACTATTGAAACGACCAGGGGAGCTAAAGGTCGTAGGCAGCGAGAAAGACAGACAGACAGACAGACAGACAGACAGACAGACAGACAGACAGATAGATAGATAGATAGATAGATAGATAGATAGATAGATAGATAGATAGATAGATAGATAGATAGATAGATAGATAGATAGATAGATAGATAGATAGATAGATAGATAGATAGATAGATAGATAGATAGATAGATAGATAGACTCAATGGGCTTAAGTTCGCTAAGAAACGCTTCGCATTTAAGAGTAGCAACTTCTATCACTGGAATATGAAAACAAAGAAAAGTACCTTCTCGCTTACCTATAGAGGTCGGCAAAGTGGCAATGCCGTGCATTGGCCTGTGTCTCATTTTGCCCAACCTATACAGCTGCATTATAAAAAAATTGAAATTACTTTCGTTATGGAAGCCTTCGTTTTCCCACACTTTTATTTTCTGAAGCTTGTTCTCTCGAGCAGGAAAAAAATGGTCCTGTAGATTCTTGCATTAAGGAAGCTGAATGTGGAACCTTTGAATAAACTCATTGCCATATTTTTTTTCAGTGGGGGAAGACTTGCTGAAGTCACTGACTTTTTAAACCACACGCTTATTTTCCCTAATTTTATTTAATCTATCATCGCACCATCAGCATTACAAAACGAAAGGGGTGGGAGGAGGAGAGCTAGCTTTCCTCCTCTTGATTAGAGGCTTGCTATCGAGTTTCTATAAGCTTTCAGCGCCACCTGTTTTGGTTCAATGCGACTAGGCAGACATCGTTTTAGGAAGCCACAGTGTCTATGGCGCGTTACCTAAAAAGAGGGAAAAGTAAATTCCTAGCCGTCTCTGACAATACGCCGCATATATAAAAGAAACGCTCTCTCAAGGCTATTTTATGCTTTCTTCGGTTCTTTTGTAAAATTTTATTCACCGATAGAAACGACTCGGCCTCGTCACCCAGACAGTTTCAAGTCAGGTTCATTGCACAAGCTGTTATCGGAAGATATGGCACAGCTTCAGCACTAATACTTCGTAAAGTTTTGTGTTGTAGGCTGGCAGAATAATTAAATGTAACTAATTGAATGTATACATCTGCTTCGTAGAACACGTGCTTCTTTAACATCTGGTGCATCAGCAACTACCTTGTTTTCTTGGGTATATTGCCATGCGATGACGCATCTGAAAGCTTTGAGGCTGTTAATGAACAGTAGAGAACGGTTGCCTTATTCTTTTTTCTACGCTATTTCAACTTAGGAGTTTGAGAAGTAGTTTACGCCGCATATATAGGAGTACGTGTTGTGTTCACATTGCTGTTCTCACAAAAAAAAACGCAGCGCGACAACAATGCCTAGACACCAACCAACGCATGCTTTAAGGGGTTTCATTCGATCAGAAAATTCCAAACGTGTTTTAAAAACGTTCTAATTTTGGCTTACGTTGACAGTAATGATTTACAATAAGGCCTCTCGTGAGTTTTGCTTTGCTCTCTGTACCGTTTTATGAGGGTCTGCTCTACGCACTCCTAAATGGTGTACACTTCGCACCTTGTGGAGGGTTACTCTAAGTGTCACATCTTTCTATGAAATACAGACGGTAATACAACGTATACGTATCATACCTGGGTAAATATTCACTTAGAGTTTGGTCCGCGAAGCAAATGCATGACTTATCTTCTCAGCCTAATTCACCTTCACACCAACGAGACCGACCAGCTGGTAGTCGCATTGCAGCAGAGCGCAGCCTCTGGAACGAAATACTTCCGACGAAACAGACCATGCTGCTCTGCTTGACTTCAAACAGCAGACATGTGTGAGAACGCCCTTGTGGTGTTGCTGAAATTAAGAGTACATTGGCGAGAGCGTCCCTTCGAGTAGTTAGAGAGACTAGGCCTCCGCTGTTGCCGCTCAGTCGAAAAGTCTGACAATTGCCATACTGTGGAAATAATGCGTTTGTATTTGATTCGTTCACTTGTGGGAAGAAACTTGTTTTTACGGCACTAATTAGTGACACTGACATTGTTTTCTTTCTTGGAATTTTGTTTGCGCTGCAAGTTCAATTTTTTATTATTATTATTCCGACCTGTGCTTGATATGCCGTGAATGGGGTGGTAAAATGCCTCGTAGGGATCTCATGAAGAAAAAATCCGTGAATGTGAATTATTAAGCATATTTTTACTCGGAATTGATGGAGCACCACCTACTATTCCCAGGAGGGACATAAAACAAGCAGAGGTGAAAGCAAAATCATAAAGCCCACGCAGTATTTAATGTCAAATTCTGCTGTGAATATTGCCAATCGTGACTACATAGTATAGTTTATTAACGAAGGCAGAATGTTTTTAGACCTTGTTTTTTGTTTGACACAATCCTATTAAAAATCAGCACAATAGGAAGCCAAGAAGGCCAGTGCAACACCCTGTTTTGGGCAACTATGTACGACTCGGAAACACGAGGAACCTCACAATTTCATAAGCATCTTCTCAATCATTTAACGTTCTTTCGCGATCGAAAAATAAAGCAAGTATATCAAGCAGTTTTATAAGGCCAGCTTAGATAGTGAATGCTCAAAACAAACTGCGTATATAGAAAGGGCGTCTCTAAAATTGCTGGAGTAAAGATGCGTGTCTGGTAGGATGCATACTTCCCAATCCTTCTACTCGTTAAAACAAAGTTTGAATGCTTAGATACCAGAAATGGCACCTCAATGTTGGAAGCTATCAAGGTTTTATCACTAAGTATGTAGAGTAAAAAAAAATTCAGGAATTATGGTGCTGCAATCCCGAAACTCTCACTGCAGATTTCGTGATCTTTACAACGATTCCTTCGTGGCAAATTTGAAGCGCCATTGTGGACATAAAACCGAACTTTGCTTTCCCCTACGAGGCGCGAGTATGTTGTGCCGCGTCATAAAATCGGGCGCGCCACGTGACACGTGACCTTGGAGAGTGGAGATGGTGAAACGAATCGAAACAATCTGTACAGGACACGTGTATCAGGTGCTAGAGGCGAGCATTGTTTATATTGCGTCAACTGACGGCGTCGGCCACATATTGGCTTCGAATGCGTGAAATGGTTGCGTGCGTTCGGGAGTGCCACCGCTTTGTAGCGTGTGCCCGTCGATACTTGGTGCACGCGTAACACACCTCTGATTGTGTTTCAGTCGTACGAGAAGCGACGCGGGAGAAACCAGATCCGTTCAGGGCGGTTTCCTCGTTACTTGCTTGAGTGACACTTCACGGCCATCGCACACGTCCGGCGCTGGTGCCTTTCTCAGCTCTGCTCAGCGTGACGGCGACGGTGGTATTTTGCTGCCGTGCGCCGGCATTCTAAAGAAACAAAGTGCACGAACGAACTTCAGTAGACATATTCATGTAGTAACTATCGCTGCAGAACACCTATGGTAGAAGTTATGCTGTTCAGATTCGTGCTTCGTAAACTATGAACTCTTTACTTTTCTACATCATGTCTAAAATGAAAAGTGGTTCTCCAAATGAGCTGCTTCGCTTACAGCAGAGGCATTGGCCCTTCGGTAGAACATCCGCTTGCAACTGCTCTGCTTACGCTGTCTAAACAAATGTACGTCGCGTTGAATTGTAAGGTTTGGAGTAGTTTCTTTTTTTTCTTTCTCTTCGAGGCGTATTGCGTGAAATCAACCTGGATGAATCAGTTCACTCTTCTAGATTCGAAACGAACCTGAATTTGTAAAGAGACCATATTTTCGGCACGCATCCACAGACCTTTGAAACTCGCTATTTATGCTCTTACCTGCTTAACTGATGCACGGAATGCAATCAACACCTGTACATAGCTTTGATAGATTACGAGAAGGCGCTTCACTCAATCCAGACTTCAGCAGTGATGCAGGCACTACAAAATAAGGGCATCGGCAAACCCTACATAAACATACTAGAAGAAATATAGAGCGGATTCACAGCCACCATAGTTCTCCCTGAAGAAAGCGACAAAATTCCAATAAAGAAGGGTGGAAGGCAGATAAATGCAATCTCTCCGATGCTATTCACCGCGTGTTTACTGCACGTCTTCAGGACCCTAGATTCGGAAAAGTTAGAGATAAGAGTTTCGGAGAGTATCTTTCTAACGGGAGGTTGGCCCATGACATCGCCTTGATCAGTAACTCAGAGGACGAATTACAGCGCATGATTGCAGAATTGGACATAGAACGCAGAAAATTAGGTCTGAAAATAAATATGCACAAACCTAAAATATAGTGCTAAAGTATCGGCAGAAAACAGCATTTTGCAATAGGTGGAGAGTTGCTGAAAGTTGTAAAGAAATATGTTTACTTAGGACAGGTAGTGACCATGGAACTGAACCATGCGAGTGAAACAACTAGAATAAGGATGGGGTGGATCACACTTGGCAAGCATTCACAAATCATGAATGGTAGTGTACCAGTAAGCCTCAAGAGGAGGGCATATAACATCTGCATCTTGCCGGTGTTTTTGTGGTTGTGTTTGTGTGAACCATCGAATGTACATGTTTTTTCAACGTCATCTCATATCCATGTTCATGTAAATGACGTCTGTCTTGTCATCGTCGTTAGAGTATGTCTAAGACGGAAATGTTCTGTTGAGTGTTATTGACGTTTGTGGCAATAAATTTTTTCTAATCGATCTTGCCGGTGCTTACCTAGGGAGCGGAGGCCTGGAGGCTTACAAGGCGGGTTCAGGTTTACTTGAGCACGAGCAGCGAGTGATGGAAAGGAAATGATAGGTGTAACTTTAAGAGGGAAGAAGAAAGCAGAGTGGATCAAGGAACAAACTGGGAATAAAAAAATCAAGAAGAAGAAATGGACATGGGCCGGGCACGTAGCACGTAGGCAAGATAGCCGCTGATAATTCAGGGTAAACAGGATTGCCATTGAAGGCAATTGCACGAAGAAGAGAGAAAATTAGGTAGGCCGATGAGATTAAAAAGTTTACGTGTATAACGTGGAAGCCGAAAGCACAAGACCGGGTTGATTCCTGGATCTTGGCAGATGCCATTGGCCATCAGTGGGCGTGGTCAGGCTGCTGCTGATGATGGTGATGTGTAACTGCTCAACAAGTGTCTCAGCTTTTTTAATGACATTTAAAAATTCAACGTGTAATTCATCCTAAACATTAATCCCCACAGAAAAAGACTGCAATTGGTGACTGTTCACTTTTGTTTGCTTTGGCGTCTGCGCTACTTCGAAACCCGCCAGGTCTCTATGGCCACGCCAAGTTGCTCTAACAATGTCTATTGTCGAGTGCTGCTCTCGACAAAAACGGGAGCAATTTCAAGCATGGCACGCCTAGTTGAAACGGTTCGCTGTTTGAGTTAATCACAAAGACCAACTGGGCCTCGTATCGAGGCCAAACAAGTTTAATGCAACTAAAACTTGCACCGCACCCCCCTCAGAGTTCTTCACCTTGCATTGCGAAAATAAAAAAACAAAAGAAAGAGGCACACACAAAATCCCAATTTCGCCATTCTTGAGCAACGGCTTTCGCTCCAATTTACATCGCGTGGCGTAACGTGCAGCAGCCATTGTCCCGATGAGGTTTCAAGTTTGAGAGTATAAGCTTTCGACACGATAAAAATTTAAACAGTCTTGGATTTGGCGCCGGCTCAAGAAGAAAAAATTGCTTTGGTGTTATTGTCAGCCGCGCGAGAAGTGTTGTGCAGTTGGCATGGTGCTCAGAAACCGGAGCAATACATATCGTTGTGTAGCCATCATAGCAAAGGAACTCTGCATACTTTCTAATCCACTGTCCGAATAAATAAATAATCTTTATTTAAAGCTTGGCAGTGTCCTTCCGGTGAGTCTGGGGGAAAAGGGGATTAACCCTTGTCCCTTGCCGCCCTCCGTCGATGATGATTACAGTGTCTCAGGTAGCCGCTTGAAGTCCTTGAACCTGGGCGAAAATTATTTACCAGTCAGATAACTGAAACGCTTTCGTCTGGCGGTCAGTCTGGTACCACGCCTTACGTATCACCTGGTCGCTGGGCTGGTACCACTATGACAGAGAGTCTGGTGCCACCCCGAACTCTAGTACCACTCTTTACCTCTTACTTTGGCGGCGATTGTTTGGTGGCTGCTTTGCAGTGACACTGGCTACTTTCATCAATACTGCGGTAGCCAACCTGCTTCCGACAATGCAAACGTTCTACATACGTTTCTCGCTTCAGAGATTGCTTCGAAAATAGAAGTTCTTGCTCAAGCTTAAGAAACTCTGGGTCATGTGCTTCATGTTAATCAGAGCTAATGAATTGAGGCATTCAGTTTCACAAAGGGCTTGATTGGACTGGTTGGGGCTGTATGCTAGACGAAGAAAGTGCTTCACAGCGCAAACGACAAAAGGGGATAGAAGAGACGAGAACAGAGCGCATATTCTCGTCTCTTCTATCCCCTCCTGTCGTTTGCACTCTTAAGCCTTTTCTTCGTCTATAAGACATGCCGTTTTAACTTTCAACACGTAATCGTTTTTTGCCTGGGTCCACCATGGCTCGCTGACGTTGTTTTTTTTCGTCATGGATATGCCGTCAGATGTGTCGTAATGAAAAAAAAAACGATATGCAAGAACCCTTCTGCGGGGCGTTTAACCACTGACCTCTCGAACAGCACTGCGAGACGTTAACCACTACGCCACAGTGCGCATGCAGCCAAGAGTGCCAACAGCAAGCCATTTATATACACCATATGTCATTTAGCAGTTCTCGGAGCTCTGCTGACTCAGGGCGTTTTCGTCATGAGTAGCGAGATGATAGAGATAGCACGCGTTGAAGCTGCTCGAAGTCACCTCTGGCGCTTCGGAGAGCGCTGCCTCCACGGACGTAGTCTCTCCTTCGTGCACGCTTATCAGACTCGTGTTTCGAGAAAGCACGAAGGCCACTTCGCACGCTGCCACGATGGCACTAGCGAAAAGAGAACGCTGCTCACACAACTAAAAACTGAGACGGTTGTTCATGCTTGTCCTCAGTATACTTGTGCGCTCATTTTGGGCGCCTTACCGTTATAACAGTGCGCTTTAGGTGTAGGGCTCTGACAGTTGAAAGTTCGCGCTCGTCTTACGTATGCTTATTTTGTGCGTGCTTTCCGCTTCACGCGCACGCTGCAAGTTTCGAGCTGCTGCCGCCTGCCGTTCTATGCGTGACTTTGCAATTTGCTGCTGTAGTATTCATTCCTCCGGCCTTGTGGCGAAACAGTGCACAACAAACGCTCAACTATCTCCGTGAACGCACGTTCAACTTTCGTGTTTTACCGATTCTAAGGAAGAGGAATCGGCCTATTTTTTTTCTAAATGTTTTGCCTCAAATTCATCTCTCACGTGATATCTTATGAGGTTAACAAGAAGATTCTTGATCTTCAGAGACACTCTGACGCTGTTCGTACTTGCTTGAGCAAGGATTTCAGCCGATCTTGATGTTTGATAGACAAATACCGGTGGTATAGCAATGCCAGTCAATATTTTTGAAAGCTTTTTCTTCTGGTCTGTCTACTGGGGCCATTTCTTCTTAACTTGCTTGCGGTGATTTTTTGTTTTTTTACCTTAACCTTCATATATAGCAGCCAAGAGGTCAATACACAAAGTGTTTTGAGATGGCTGTCAGAAGAGAATAAAATGCTGCACACTCTAGGCACAGTTCGAAAGAGAAAGCCTGCATGCACTTTCCACGACGTTATGTAGGCAGTAGGAAGGAGGACAGCGCCCACAGTGCAGCCTGCTGAGCAAAACGTGATGGTGCGTTCGTTCTGGCTACTGCCATTTTCGAGTCCAGGTGGTCGTGCGTCACTCGCACAGCCATAATTAAGAAGCTTAACGAACCTCGAAAGTAACGCATTTTTCTTCAGTGCCCGGGCTCGTTCGTAGCAAGCGGAAAATAACTTTGGTGAGTCTGAGAGGAAGATGGAAAGTTGAAATTCTCTACTCGGTGCTACCAATATAGTAAATAGTGAAGCCGCTGATGTAACATAAATAGTTCTCACGCATTTACAAGGTTTTTATACACCTGATAGGGTTGTAACACACCGGCCAGGAACAGATATTAATTATTTCTTTTTGACGCATGTGGAAGTGCCATAGCCATCGGAGCCTCGCTTCGCTGCTGTCACTTATCTTAGAGAAATTCTGAAACACAAAGATTCAACAGACTTTCATAACAGTGAGTCAACGTGATCCGGACCGAAAAACAACGGTCTTCAACCCTCCATTTCGTTCAACATAAAGAATTTGCCCATGAGACTAGCCACATTAGTCTATGAGACCCACTTCACCTTGGGCACAAATATACACAGAAACGGCACGCAAAGGTATCATACGCAGTAATCATACCACGTTTCCGTTCAAACAGCTTACGCATTTTGACATTCTCTTTGACAACTTTGTCAATAGAGCTCAGTGTCATCCATTTAAACTAAATTCTCACGTTATATTCTCAGCATTGAGTATATCTATATAT
This sequence comes from Rhipicephalus annulatus, assembly GCA_013436015.1. NCBI lineage: Eukaryota > Metazoa > Arthropoda > Arachnida > Ixodida > Ixodidae > Rhipicephalus > Rhipicephalus annulatus. The sequence continues at coordinate 28,543 of WOVY01006777.1, read as the reverse complement.
CTTCTTCTGTACCCTCACCTTCACTTTCACACAGTCGCTCTCGTTGTTTTTCTCAAGACACGAGCCCCCATCACTTCGGTGTTTGCACTTTCCGCCACAGCAACACCGATAAGCCGCTAACAGTACTTGCGACTGCTATAATGTACATTTGTGCTCAAGGCGACATAATTGGGTTGTTTTTTATGTGTGTGTTTGTGAAAAAGGCTTTAAAACGCAAGCACGCCTTCTAGATTACTCATCAATCATAGTTCTGCAACATTGACACCTTTCTTTCCAGTTCAAATGACAAACTTCGGTATCATGAGAGTGGCTTTTTAAAAGTGTCACACTGGGGGAATGCTTCCACTTGCTCGTTCTTGCAACCAATCGAAGCTTTGCATAATATATAATATTATATTAGAGGATACTAGACGTCTCGCTACGTAGACTAGAAAACGCGCATCATGAAGCGTAAATGGTGCTGTACAGCAAAAATATACGTGGCCATTTGTTTTGTTTTGTCGCAGAGTAAACATAAAGAGAGCCTGGGGCAGATTGCATTGTCATATGTATTATCTATTATTCTACGCTTTTAGCAACAACTTAAGCAGTTAGTGTATCCAAGTAAAACAGATAAACTCGTCTCTTAAAACAGGCCTTGACCATTCACAATGGACAGCGGAATGATTAAGGGGATATCGAAAAATACAAATGACTATGTTAAATGCTTGTAGAATACTTGAAGCGACCATCGTTATTATCATCACCACCACCTCATCGTTGTTTCTTATGTCAGCCATTCCTCGTTCCTAATTAGGCAATAAGCGGAGCCTTGGTAACGACGCCGAATGAGATCACCCATTGTGACATTCGTGAAGTTCACTGAAGTACCTCAGGTTGTTTCTTTATAGGACTTATTCGCTGTAGAACATTAATGGGCCTGTCGTAATATTTTCTTCGTTATTTTATTCTTCGTTCATTCTTCGTTTATTCTTCGTTTATATTTTTTTGTTTTACGTTAAGTAAAAAGCTGTCATTATATTTTTGTTTAGACGTCTGGTTGAGTGCTTGATTGATATGTGTGGTTTAACGTCCCAAAACCACCATATATTTATGAGAAACGCCATAGTGGAGGGCTCCGGAAATATCGACCACCTGGGGTTCTTTAATTTGCATCCAAATCTAAGCACACGGGCCGACAACATTTCCGCCTCTATCGGAAATGCAGCTGCCGTAGCCGGGATTCGATCCTGTGACCTGTGAGTCAGCAGCCGAATACCTTAGCCACTAGACCTCCGCGGTGGGGCAGACGTCTGGTTGCCCCGTATAATACTTTCATCAAAGAAACGTGAATTTTTCAGTGGGAGGAGGGTGCCTTATACTTTTTTTCAGCATATTTTGAGCCCCAGGAACCTTACTATACATCTTTAAATAGAGTTATATACTTGATAAGTCAGGACCACCGTAAAGGAGTCAGACATATATTGTTTTTCTTTCTTAGATTGTATGGTTTACAAATGATCCACAACAGGAACGCTGATCTCTTCTCCCAGGAAGCACTGCTAGAACTAGAACTCGTCGAATTCTCACCTACAAAGAGACAGCGTCACAACATTTGTTTCACCAGATTTATTACACAATATATGCGCAACACAAAAGCCTACGTTGTCTGTATGTACAACACACAAAAATCATTTGAACAACGCTCTTACAAAGAGCCCCGCAGGTAAAAGGTGATGAATCAATGTCAATGAAACCTCTCAACCGTTAATATCGTCAAAATAGAGACACTTGCAATGAATACCTGAAGTGTGAAGAATTTGGGTTACTCAAAAAGCAAAAGTACACGCGTAGAGCCTAGCAATAACGTAAGTAGTACAAAGTGTAAAGTGTGACAAACTTCCCGCTCGAGACGCATAAAAGATACAGTACGAAGAATACGGGTAGCTTGTATTCAATAAGAGAAGGCAACGCTTACAATAGTCCGTGAGCAGTCTACACAAGAAAGAGCGTATGCACCAACTATTTCTAACACATGAACCCACGTGCGCGAACAATGGCGCATGTCTTACTTTAAATCACAAGGTGATGACTTATGAAATGTGAAGTAAAATAAACACATGATACATGACCAGAGAAGACAAATTGGCATAGAGTATGGCTGTACAACGAGCAGGCAACACGTTGTTAGAACTGTTATTGATCGTATAAGCTGTCAGAAAAAAAAACAAGCTCACAGAAACAATGCAGCGATGGTAACAGATGCAGTAAATATGATTGTGATAATGAGAACATTATGTACTGATGGAATGTCATTCAGTTTCCTGCACGGTTACGACTACTGAAGCTACAGAAAACTTCCTACTTTTACAGCTTTTCTTCAAAAGAACGTGACGACATCTCCAAAAAGAAAATATTGTGCAAAATTTTTGAAGCTTCTTGCTATGGTTCTAAACTTCAAAGCAGATGTTTTTTGCAAGTGTCTATGCAATGTTTTTGCATACTTTTGGTATTGTCAGATGTTTTAGTCATCTTGATTTAAAATATCTTATCAAGCTTCTGAGCACAAACTCGTAATAGATAGTGAGCGATGCAAGATTCATCAAAATAAAAAAAACATAAACGAAGTTTTTTTTCCTTGTTGGAAATCTGAGTACTAAATTTTCGCGACTATAGCCACTGTGCTGTAAACAAGGCATCTAGGTAAATACACAAACGTTTGAACAGCTTGATACTGACATTTGGTCATCTGAACGAATAGGAATGTCGAAATGAACTGTACACTGTCAGATATGATGTTTTGACATAACGACAAACTCTTTGCAGCACCTGTATTGTACCAAGATATTTATTTTGTTGGCACAAAGGAAAGAGGACAACCAGTCATTAAACATTGACTGTTGAGCAGAAAAAGAGCAAGCTAGGCAAGGGTACAGAAGGACATCGCGAGTTTAGGTAACCATCATAACCTGATCGAAAGATGCCTCATGAGAAAACCTCTACACAATAAGACATGTAATCGTCAGCACTTTTTTGTTTTAAGTCCACTTCTCGCGGTATTTACTCTTGAGGATTCCGCTGCTCGAATGCTGTTTCTAAAGTAAGCCCTACCGATGTAAAAGTATGAATATTTTACGCACTCTCTTCACTACGGTTTACTGATTTAGCAACATTTGTGCCATTTATTGTTTTTCCCGTACTTCTTCGTCGAAAGCACAGTAAACAGTGCATACGTTGGGTGTGATGACAGTTCATGAAAACTTCCTCACACTGGATACCCATCGACTCATGCTGAAGTGAGCAATTGATATAATCTTGTATTCAAAGAATTGAAACAAGCTGCTTTTGGATCATTTACACTCCTTTCTTCACATGCTATTTATTATGACGGTTGGGACTTGGGCAGTAAAAACAGCGGAAAAATATAGACAAGGACAGAGGAAGAGATTATTATTAATATGATGGATGTCCCCAGCTGTGGAATGTAGGTGGCATTGGGGGTGGCGGTGGTGGTGGCATTGGTGGCGGCGGTAGTTTCTCAGGCCGTAACAAGCACCATACAGCAGGTGGCAGGAATAGCAAAAGCAACAGCGGTGCCAGGAAAGGCCACAGAGGCATGGGACGCGAGAATTCGGGTCCTGTTGCCTCGTTGGTTGGGTCAGGCGCTGTGGGTCCTTCCACAGAAAGCTCGTCGTCAGACACGTCGGAATTGTAGCTAGAGTTTCCTGTCGCACCTATGGGAATGGCCGCCGCTGGCAGGGACACGTGCTGATCACGTGAGCCCGGGTCTTCGTCATCAAGGCTTTTCGTGGGGTTTTTTCGAATGGTCGTTGCAGAGTCCTCGGCTCGCTCGGGCAAATAATTTCCAATGACGTCACTTTGTGAAGAGCTCTCATTACGCGGGCGTAGCGGTGTATGAGCACCATCGAGGAGGTAAGCGTCTTCATCTTCGGCATATGCGTGATCATTGTTGCCGGAAAATGATTTTTCTAGTGTTGCCTGTCTTGTCGCCGAGACGGATCTTGGCAGTGTCGTCGTTGCAGTCGGTGCCAGCCGCAACCGAACGTCAGAGGGGTGGCCGGGAGAGATGAGCTGCGTGTGCGACGGTGATGGTGACCTGGGGGTCATGAAAGAATCAGTGACAGAAAGAGGCTGAAGCTTGCGTGACTTATCGTTGTATTTCTGTGTAGGAAGTGCTCTTGTGGGAGTGGCGGGGACTTTGTCTTTAGGGACTCTGTCGGCTCCTAGCAAAGGCCTCGGGGATGGTGACAGAGAGGTGGCAGAGGTAGAGACGCTAACAGTGTTCGTTGACAGCACGGCACGGTTAGGTTTCGATAGTTGCACAGTAGATGTCACGTACCTTGTACTTAGCGTTGTTGAAAGAGAAGAAGAGGAAGACTTCGAGGATGTCTTTGTTCTACCTAAACGTGACGAAGTTTTTGCGGATGACGTGCGTGAGGTCTTACTGCTTGATGTTGCGTTGGCAATGCTTTTTGTCTCCATCGACGCCCTTTGTCTTTCGCTTGAGTCAGACAGAGCCGTATTATCTGGTAAACGTGGTGTTTCTTTGAGTTCGTAAAGCTGCGTAGCGTACACCGACGTAACGGAAGTTTTGGTGGTCGAAGTACTCGTGCCGTTATTAGCGTTGTTCTTTTTCGAGGGAACCCTCTTGACGGTCCTCCATTCTGAGGTGTATCCGTTTTGAATAATTCGGCGGCTTTTGGAGGCATGAGAAGTCTCAATTCGGGAGAGTGAGAGCGACGGCAAGACTGCGGTCGTCGGGGAATTTTTGTGCAGAGTGCTTTGTTTATTGCCAGCCCTTGTCCAATTCGTTGCGCTGCTTACCGTAGAAGTGCGTTTTGACTTCGACAACACGAGGAGGCTTCCTCTACGCGTAACATTAGGTTTTTTCCCGGACCTAGACGTTAACAACTCGGGTGCAGATACGAAAGCAGGAAGGGATGGTGTTGGTGAAACCACGTCAGTATCTACTGGTTCGCGTAAAGGAGTACCTTTCATAACACTCATAGAGCTCAACGAAGGTGAAAGTGAAGGAGTTGGTAGACCAAAAAGCGAGAAGTCAGTGCCTAGAATTTGCCTTACATCCGATGATAGACGCTCACTGCTGAGATTGGTGGATTCCTTCGAATGGCGCTTCTTGCCGTCACGAGGTCTCGTACGGGAGCGTGGTAGTGAAGCAGTGCTGGAGATGTTCCTGGACTCCTCGGTACCTAGGTCAGATGATTGGTCAGATTTCCCTAGACTTTCCAAAGATTGCTGCAGTGTTGCGGTTTTGTTTGCAGAGTTGGAGGAAACAGAAGAAGAGCCATTCTGAGTCCGGCTACCAGCCGATCGACGACCTTCGCTTCCAGTTTTCTCTCGTTTGCCTTTGGGTGCACGTGCACTAGCTTGATTTGCGAGCGTAGGACTCAGCAAGTCACCTGTGATAATTGTGCTGCTTGATATGCGTACGACAGGAGTTGAGCTGACATCTGTGCCTCTTGGCGACGTCATGACGATGTTTCCAATGGAAGACATCAATTTGCTGTGCTGCACGAGACTCCAAAAGCAGGTATTTTGGCAAGTCGGAAACTCGTCATTGTCGAAATTGCGGGTCGTAAACGTTTGCGCTGGCTTTAGTGTTGGAGTTGGTTTGAATGAGGTGTATAGAGACGATGCTTCAGATCCCGACTTTGATTTATCGATGCCATCGACGACCGACCAAGTAGAATCTCGGCTAGGAGCACTACTAAAAGAGGATAATATATTGAAACTTTGTGATGTTGAAGGTGCCTTCATAGTGAGCGCGGTCAACTCGACCAGAGGCACTTCTTGTTTTGGTGATTGCGTTGGTGAAAGCGCTTCAATATTGTGCGTTGTGAAGCCTGTCACAGAAAAACTTGCCTTCAGAGATGAGCAACAAGCAGATGCCAATACAGGAGACGCTGCCACTGATGAAGAAATGGTTTCTGTCTTTATGACGGGCATTTTTTTGACCGTAATCAATCGCAGTGTTTTAGATGGCACTCGAGTCATAGATGGCAACAAAACCGTTTCCTTTTGAGTAGCTTGACCTTGTTTGTTTTCTGACTGATCCCTTTTCACACTTCTCACCGCAGGTGTTTTAGTGCTTGGCGTTGAGCCAGAGTAAACTAGGTTTCGGGATGTTTGATTAACTTTGTTTTGTTCTTTCTGGCTCCTCGTAATTGTGGCAAGCAAATTTTTAGCTTTTTCAACAGAAGAATTGAACTGTGGCCGCAAAACCAAATCAGATGGACCAAGAAGACTTTCTTTATTTAACAAATTATCATCTCGCACATTACCTGGCGCTATTGTTGTGGTTGGAGCATCGTTCGTGTCGCGCAGCTGTACGCTTGGCTTCACTACAGAATTCAAGTATATGTTCAACACTCGCGCTGGTTTATCGGGACCTGATGACGTGACCGTTCCGTTTTTCTCAGAAATCAAGGAGGTCCTTGGAATTTTTTGTTCGTGATTGACACCTACAACAGTTGCTGGCTCACCTAAGGCAATGCTGAGAACCCTAGATTTCTGCTTATCTGCTTCAGCTTCAATGTCCACCTCTTGTTTTACGTTCCCATCCGTTCCCGAATAGCCGATTTTTATTTCAGAGCTATTGTCAGCCTTCTTGCTCCAATCGTTTTTCTCTTTAGAGCTACTGGGAGCCGCAGTGATTGAGTCCTTTTCACTAGGCTTTTGGTAATTTGGTCTAGTGGAAAAGGGCAATTTAGCTTCCATTTTCGGAATGAAGGAGCGAAGTAGTGACCTATCATTCGTGTGCTGCGTAAGCGATATATTTGATGCTCGCTGACCAGCTGCATGCTCGTAATCGTGGTCGTACTCCTCATCGAACGAATCAATGGGCGGCAAACGAACCTGCTTTTTACTGGCTTCATTTTGTTCACTCGACACGACTGTTCCGTTCAGTTCCTTAAATGCTGGACCTATGTAGGCCTTCGAATTTACTGATTGCCCCGGCGGCTGAACGTCGGATGGCGCGCTCGTCGTAGCTGGTTCTCGAGAATACTGGTCCCTGTCAACTTCGTAGCCCTTGTCAGTAGGCACTCCGCCTCGGGCAGGCCGGCGCGTTCTTGACAAAGTGATTCTCTTTGTAAGCGACGGTCGTCGCGATCCACGACGCGCCCCACTTCTTTGCGGCTGCGTTTGTTCGTCCGCAGACTCGCCGCTAGGATACTCGGAAGTTGTGTCGGTATTTTTTACTCGTACGCGAATCTTCCGGCGCCTCTGGGGTCTCCTCGGCGCCGGGTTGACCTTTGAACTGTTCGTAGCCACGAAAATCATACTGACCCCTGCCGTTGTTCAGAACGACGGGGGTCTTGATTTGATTCTTTACCACGGAAGACGTGTCTTGACTCTGAGATGTCTGTAAGCCAACGGACGCAACAGTGGATGACAATTGGTCGTGATTTCCACTGAGATGCTTAACGTTTTGTTCTTCTTCGTAGTTTACTCTAGAATCCTGGACGTCGCTTTCCGGTAATTTGCCACTGGATTTTAGCTCACGTTCGTCTGATGAGACAGAACTTGGGATTTCCTGCTCAGCAGTCGGGAAAGGCGCATGCAACTGAGGTTGTGTCGGGCGTGCGTTGATCACCTCAGCCGCTTCCACTCCCTGAGTTGTCCCAAGTGCAGGTGAGGAGCCAGGTGTAACGACTAACGTGATGACAGCAGCTTTATTTGTGGTGAACAGAGGCTGATTTTGGTGTGGTGAATGCAGCGGGGAGCCCGACTGAACAATTGGTCCCAATGGTTGGGACAGCACGGGTCGCGATCTCACAATGGCTGAGAATGGTGGCTGATGCGGCGGTCTATCCTCTGCACCCTGCGCAACGAGTGGGACTGAGGCCAGGGCACGAGCACCAATCCGGGGTCCGAGACTAGAGATTGAGAGTGGCCGCTCAGAGTGGTCTACTTGACCGATGAAACGTTGCGTCGGCACCGGTGGACCGTCCGGGCCGAACGACTGCACGTAGCCTTGTGGAAATGGCACAAGTTGTGGTACACCACCGGAATAGTTCGGGCTGAATAATCTCGCCGCGACATCGGCGGGAGGGTTGTCGTTGTAGTAGACAACGCTACCGTGAGGAGTTCCCAGTGCGACGTCCACCCGAGAAAGGGCACCGCCATGAGCGATGGCACTAGTGTAGCGCGTGGTCCTGCTGTTCGGAGGCGCCACTTGGGCCACGTCGTCTACTCGTATGTCAGCAGCACCAGTACGAACACTGTAGCCGTACCAGAGCACGCCAGGTGGCTTGGAGCCCGTAGGCGCCAGGCCAATGGGCGGCGGCACCGCGAAGAGCAGCGCCTGCAGATAAAAAAAAAACTATGTGTCAACAACATGCAACGGATAAAGATATTCGGTACAACGTCAACAAATATACGGTATATATTGCCTTTTAGAATCATGACCATTATCGCTTGATAGATTGATATGTGGGTTTAACGTCCCAAAACCTCCATATGATTATGAAAGACGCCGTAGTAAAGCGCCCCCAAAATTTCGACCCACTAGGGTCTTTAACGCGCCCCCAAGTCTGAGCCCATGGGCCTACATCATTTTCGCCTCCATCGAAAATGCAGCCTCCGTTGCCGGAATTCAATCTCGTGAACTGTTATCAGGAGCACCTTTTGTCATAAGTTCTCATGGTGGGGCGACCCTTATTGCGTTTCATGCTATGCGATTGAAGGCACTGGTGCTAAAATGTTACGTTGTGCTCACGCAGTTTCCGTAGAGACACAGTTTGTTTCCGTCGTGTAAGATATTTTCTTGTCAAGTTAGCAGTCATAACGTATTTGCGGGAAGAGTTTTTGATGGTTTGTCAAGCCTCCGTGAGAAGTTGTTTCTAGTACCCTGAGAAGAGCGTGTTCTTTGTGGCCTAACTTCATTGCATTGTAGTTTAATGCAATTCGCAATTCACCATAAACAGGCAGTGTCACCATATTTGTAGTTTGAGCATTAATTTCCACGAGCATTTCTTACAGCTCCAAGAAGCATGACACACGCATAAAGAATATTTATTTTAGTTTAACAGATAATATAGCTGTTTTCATGTGGACGATTTCATGTTTTGGTTTCTGGGCACCGATTGGGCTATGACGTGCAGTAGGTGGCTTAGTCACGTGGCCACTCGAAGCTGTGACGCACGCCGTTTTGTTTGTCTGCTCTCGCTGGCTTTCTCGCACACAAGTTCCGCGCAAACACACGTAGCAGCCGCGTCGCTTTGCCACAGCCGCGTTTGAAAGGGCCCTGAAACACTCGTTCAAGCAACCATAGAATGAATTCACTGGAAGAGCCAATTGCCTCACAGATTCAACGCCGCAAAACCTTTAGGAATCCGTTCAGTGCGAGTGGAATAACAAAGATTTGTCACATGCTGCGATTGCATTCTCACTTCTCTCGTCCCGACGGAAGCGCTCAAAGCTTAGCTAAGAGGAATGGCAGGGGCAAAAAAAAAACCGTCACGCACGCATCGTTACATTAAACAGTTTTTTTTTTCTTCGAATGTACGTTTTTTTTTTTCGGTGTGTTTGCGCGCGCACGCGTGGACAAGTCGTGGCTTCCCGCAGCGATATTTGTAACGACAGAGCGCGCCATGTTAAAATCAGCGAATGGTTGATAAATGGGCTCTTAACGAGTGATTTTTGAGCATCTTCCGTTATTTGTCGAGAGAACAAAAAGCTTATTTTAGCTGATTTTGTTAATTTGTTGTGAACTCCAGGCCACGCGCTGCGCTATAATATTTGGCTCGCCTGTTATCGGGGGCCTCTACTATCGATCCGCAGCGTTTTCTGACCATGCTAAAAAAGTGTTGCAGGGCTCCATCAAGGGGAGCGGCAAGTGCGTGCGCGTGCCACTCCCCTCTAGGTGACACTTTAGGTTGGCCGTACATAACGAGCCCACGTAGGCAGCACTGCCAAGGGAGAGAACTGCATGTGTGCAGTACGTAACGTATTGATTCCAGAGATGCGTGCGCAGGCCCCAAACAAGATGCTGCGAACGTAACACAACGCTTACTACAATACGTTTTTGCGAGACCCAGAAGAATCAAAACGAGAGTATATGGCGGCAGCAACGGTATTTGACGAAGACAGAAACGGTGGACCTGATGCAAGGAATGTCGACTTCACAATAAAAGGTGATGTTTTCATGCCAGACACGGTAAATTCAAGTGGCCCGTTCTGGTATCCTGATGATTCAGAATAAATTGCCTCGCGTCTCGTCAAAATCATCAAGAATCGCCTTTGATAGGTTACGTGTGGGCAGGCGTCTTTTTCTGAAAAGCCTCCCGGCGAATGAACCCGCAAATAACACGGCATCTTGGTACGCAATTTTATTCGTGTTGCAACATAACACGCCTTGGATGTTCTGCGAGTTTTCACTCCTTGAATGCGCCAGTAGTACAGCGTAAGGTCATGAATACCTGTAACGCGACCACTTGCTGTAGGGTGTGCTCAGCCTCATCCGCAGCAGCGCTAGAAAGAACCCTGGCGTGGATCCAGTGCGGCCATGCCCATCAGATGCTGTTCTTGCATTGTGCAGCCGAGTTGAAAACACCAAAGGTGAACGTGCGCATTCAGTGAACGTGCGCACCAAGGAACGATTCTAAAAATCTACAAAGCGACCGCCAGGGCCTGACGTGTACACTGGTGGCTCTTACGCTCGAAGTCAGGATGTTTTTCGTGCAGATCGGAGAGGCCACGTTATTACTGGGGCCATGGTACTAGAATATAGCGCACTTCAATTGTCGGTGGCGCCGATAATTTCAAATTCTTGAATCTCGCATACAACTTATCTGATTGAGTGAAACACATCAAAGTACGTTGAAATATTGTGTTGTCACACGCTTAGATTGCAGCGTACGCAACGTAATTTTAACAGCGTAGGGAACTCCTCCGTACGTTCAACTAAAAGTGTCTAGCTTGGCTGTGGTTTTGCCGGTACGTACGTGGCGGAGGTCTCCTAGGTCACTCCCCTCACTAAAATAGGCGTGCGCATGGGAGGGGGCTAAGGAGGTGGCCACTCACAAAGGCATCTACGAGGAAGGCTGCGCAAACGCAGCCCGACACACTGACATAATAGCGAGGGGGCGCTGCGTTTTACGGAGGGGGCGCGCAGGCAGCCATTATTATAATACGGAGGAGCCACGCTACGACCAACCTTTGTTCCTCCTGAATTGATAAACTGTGCACGCTTACGCTCACTACAGATCTGGTGTGATGTCTTTGCAACTTTCGTTGACCTTTATACAGAGCTAAAACAGTTCCAGAGGCGCTTGCGATGGGCTTAGGTTGGCAAAGTGAGCATTTAGGTACATTCTTGGTGGAGAATTAGAATATATTTCAAATGTTAGCTGTGTCCGACCATTCGTATGAAGCTTCCTAGCTTATAGAGGAAACCCACGAGAGGCCTCAAAGTTTGATGGCACCACCCCTATAGCTGCGACGTGAATCATACTCATTATTTAGTGGCGAAACAAAAGCACCGCACTCGACCAAATTTTCGAGCATACGGAATTATTTGTGAAAGATCAATATGGGCAACAATACTCCCTTTTTAATTCGATGACAAACGTGCTCCTTCAATTCATCCATAACAGCACTTTATCACATCAATAACAGGCTTTGAGCAGAGGACTACTTTTCTAGATCAGTTTTCGCAGTGACATACTCTACGAGCTGCAACAATCGATATAAAACATGAAGTGCTGGCCTGACATGACATATAATTTCCGGTGATCCTTCTCTTGGACACGTACGTTTAATAATTATTTTAAGCGTCTCGCTACTGCAACCAATTGATGGTAAAGGGCGGGTAAATTTAATTATTGGGGACACCTTAACGTGTCAAAATGGTCACATTTACTTTCACCACTTCTCGTCGTATTAGGGTTTTGAACTTCAAATAAACTGTGCGATAAGAGTGGTGATGCCTCAAGGTAATAACATCAAAGTCCTGTTAGCTTGATCATTACAAAGAGCACACATATGAGTCATGCAGCGGAGTATATGAGCACTCTTGCGTCCGTGTTGGTCAGCGAACACATAGTTCTGGACAGGCCGAGTATTCCATCGACAAGTACTCTTATTTTGCAATAGTTCTACCTTTGATGTTAGGGCATCGTTTCAAATACGCGTGGTCGCTAGATGCCTTGCAGAAGTCTCCTCCACATCTAGCGAAAGGGGTCAGCTATTCCTCCAGCGTTTCCTTACAGCAACTAGAATATATTATTAGTTGCGTTTATCATATTGTATCTGCTCGATGTCTGCTCTGCGTGCTGCACAGAGTGAAAAGCTTGTTATACTATGATTATTTACTCACTCATTTAAAATACGTGTTTGCCTTCCCCACATTGTGACACACAGGGCTGTAGTATTTTGAAGAAAGCTGTCATGGCGCTCCTTATTTAACATTTAAAAAGGCTCGAAACGTGTCTTTTATTTTAGGAAAGTTTAATCGGTATGCAACGGGACAAAATAAGTAATGTTCTAGAAAGAAACATTGGTGTTACATCTGCCGCAACTAATAGTTATTAGGATACTGGTTTCACATTTCTAAATAAAAATGTACATATAACCCGTAGAATAGCAACGTCCCGGAGGTCTAGTGGCTAAGCTACTCGGCTTCTGACCCGTACGTCACGGGATCGAATGCCGGCGGCGGCGGCTGCTTTTTCGATGGAGGCGAAAATTCTGTAGGCCCGTGTGCACAGAAGTGGGTGCAGGGTAAAGAACTCCGGGTGGTTGAATTTTTCGGAGTTCTCTACTATGGCATTCCTAATACTCATTTGGTGGTTTTAGGATGTTAAACCCCACATGTTAATCAAATCAACCAGTTGAATAAAATACTGTAAGAGAGACTGACGAAAGCTTCTCCTTGCGCTTGTCTGTTTATGGCACACTAATTCTTCCAGCAACTATTCGTCTAATGCGGGCAGTTTCGTTAAAGGGTTCAAGTGCCATCTGCCCATTTAATGAAATGATCAGAAAAGAGAACTGAAGAAGGTAAAGTGAACGTTACTTGTAGTAGTAAATATTTGTTTTGTAATTATGATGTCAATATGGTTATATAATTGCAGATGAAAAGCGAACTTTGCACAGGCAGGGACCCAAACTCATAGCCTTCAAATTGCGCGTCCCGTGCCCTAACAGTTGAGCTAAGACAAAGGGTGCTCTCTACTTCACTTTTGGTTGATTATTTTATTTCACGTAGACCTGCGAGTGTTATTTAGTGCTACTCATATTCACGATTACTAATGTTAAACTTTTTTTGTGCCAGCTGGCGTCACGGAGCACATGAACTTTCTTTAGAGCTGCCAGCTGACTAACTTCGCGCTATGATTATCGTTTTAGAAGAGTGCTGCTCCTGCCACACTCCCCGCTGTGCAGGGCTCAAGCGGTTACTCTCAGACTGGTCCTAACAAGCAGCTACCTGAGCACAGCAGCATTGCACACAATATACTATGAACACTCTTCCCAAGCTCGGACTATGGGTGGTGGTTATGCGGACTACGAGTATGTCTTGAGGGGCACCTTCTGTGCCAGTTCCCTTTTCCACCAAAAGGAAATCGCCAAGGATCAGACCTCTGAAATTATGGGCGTCCAGATGAGGGCCTGCTCGACAAAGGTGTGGTTGAATCTGACCATCGCAGAGCGGACCAGCTAGGTGACGCCGTGTTTTCTTGCATCGATATTGCACCGTTTAAAGTTGTTTCGCTCACTCATTACGGTACACCATCTATCATCGCTTCCACAACTTTCCTTTCTAGCGCTTGTTTCATTATGAACCAACTTTCTTTTCTGCTCGTTTATTTGGTCATGCCTAACAAAGAAATAGACCCTTGATCCTTTTTACTATCACTCACTCATAGTAAAGGTGTACATAATCCGCCACGTTTGATGCTTTCAGGTAGTACGTTCTGCTTTATTTATCTGCTCGTTAAAGCTACAATTCTGTAAAAACTACTTCCATTGATATTTGGCTGCATCAGTATTGATTGCTTGAGGATACATAGAACGCACAAACTAACGTTATCCGATATGTGAGCTGCTAACGTAAAGGGCACTTCCCTGGTTATCAATAACTAATTTTTTTTTCTTTTTCTTTTTGTACAAACTTGTTTCTTCTTTACCTTACCTATTAATCCCTCTTTGCCCCACTCCACACGCAGGGTAGCCAACCTAGCTTGGCAAAGCTTCCTGTCTTTTCCCTTCATCTCTTCCTCATTTTTATCTCTAAATCTAGAATGCATTAGAGTATGCGTGATGATTGTGCTGTGCGACCAACATGTGTTTGGCTTTGTGGTTTTAATGGCTCGTTGGTTAATATCTAGGCTGTCAGTGAAACTGTAGATCTCCAAGGAGAATTGGCTGCACTTAAGGCGGTTAGGAATTTGCGTAAACAAACTACCACTCTTCAAAAAAAGAAAGATAAAAATTAGCTATCGCACAGCACTCACTCCCGACGTAGAACTGGAGCGGCGAAAATTATCGTTCTTGTTTTTTTTAATAGCTGACGTCGAGAACAAACTACTGCTGACGTTCCATTTCCTGTTTTCAAATCGGCTGCAGCGACTTAATCACGAATCGCATATGTATTCGACGGAACTCAGCGGGCGTACAGAATTGCCCTGTTTCTAGAAATGCCTCCTCGAGGCACGAGGCGACATAACCGGTGAATTGAGTGCTCTCGTTTACGGCACCGTGGTGTTCGTATTTAGAGTCATAATGGTGCAGTTATTGGCCGATCAGTATACGGTGCGTGACAGAAAGACGAAAGGAGAAAGGAAAACAACAGTGTCGAATACGTTTAGCGTTTCGTGCAGCAATAGCCTAATTGTTATTTGCCTATTTATGTCGCTTTCAGAGTCCAAGCAATGTACTATCTCGTTTCGCTATCACTCTAATTATAAAGCTGCAACAACGAACCAGAGACTTCGTTCACTTAAACTCTGTTAGTTGCGAAATACGTCCGGTTAGCGGAACCAAGCCTACTAATCCGCAGGCTTTCCTTACTGTAGTGCCATGCGAGGCAAGAATGAAGCAGGCATAGTCACTTGGTCGTAAAGGTCGCAATTCTTCTGAAATGTGCCATTTTATCTTCGAAGAAAGCAATCTAATACCGCACGAGCAACCTTGGAGCATAGAACTGCAAAAAAAAACACACACACAAAAGGGGAACATCATATGTGCCTATCTGCATACCGTGCTGTCAGTTGTTTCACTCATTATGAGTAAATGGTGCCAATAACAAATGCTATTGTTTTGTCTAGGTCGCAATGCGTTGTGTGCTACACGCAAGCCCTCGCATGCACCTTAGTTTACACCTTGAAGGGACAGACGTTTTTGGCCGAAGGGGATGTGCTCCTTTGTGGCCTGCAGCCTTTGTTAGGCATTGCTCAAGAAAAAAAATTGCGTCCCTGTTTGCTGGTATGTGTTTATGCTTGCGCACCCATTACGTGCGCTGAATTCTGTGCGTTGTGACGCAGTAGTACCTCGCATCTTAGCCCTTACGAGAACTGCCCACTGTGGCTCTAAGGCAGAAGACAAACAGGCTGACTGGCAAGTCGGTGCAGTTTCATCACTACTGGAGAGAGCGCACTAAAGACGGAGACACAGGAAAACACACAACAGGAATGCTCTAGGCGCTGTTTGAGCGCTTGTGTTCCATTTTTCTCTGTGTCTTAGTCTTGTGTGTCCACTCTACAGGTATCAATAATACATATATGATATCCATTGAGTGTCTTACGAAAAATGTAAGCGTTCACCGGAAGTTATTGGCAGCCAGGTAGCTTGCTTGAGAATATGTGTGCAGAAGGCCTCATACTATAGATACCATACAGGTTGATACACACGCAGGAATATTATGTTGAGTTGTGAACACTCCATAATTCATTAAAGCCACTATTGATAACTCAAGGCATTATCTTGCTCTGCCTAGTTCAGTAAAAATACTTAAACATCACTAAACTGACATAGAACAAATGTTTCAAGAACACCAAATTCCTTTTGAAGGTCTTTCGTTTTTGTTTACACTTTGATGAAATTGCAGCACTTTTAAAATAAATATACGCAGAACGCCACGGTATCTCGCAATTTTCTTTTAATACTCGCAAACTTAAATTAGCTACTCCCCCCCCCCCCGATCAATTCGAAATATCAGTTATCTTTTTTGTCAACTTCCTCGTAACGAAACGGCGAATGAGCCACGTTTTTCACGTCCCAGACAGGAAGTGACAGAAACGCAGCACTCAAGCGACATGACGTAGAGGCAAACAAAGGTACTCATAAGCTCCTTTTGCGTGCAAACTCTTCACCGCTACAGGTAAGTGCCGATATAAGAAGGAAGACGGATATGCAGGCAGCGTGCCGCTTACAAAACAACAAAAGCCCTGTGTAAAATAACTAGGGAGTCAGGAAACGAAAACGAACCGGCAGGAGACGTCAGGCACCGCTGGCTCGATCAGATCGCCTCTATTGGTTTTCTTTTCTTCGTTCTCTCGTGTCGATGCAGATTAGCCACATTTACTTGCGCGACGGCAGGACAAAATGTCCATTCCTCGTCCTCTATTGCCGTCATTCCATTCTCGATTCTCAAAACTGCGCTCACAGCTAGACGCAGAGGAAAGCAGCAAAACGTCGCACAAACCACCGCAACGCAGCGAACAGGTGCACGTGCGTTGCCCGCTACCACCGCCGTGCATTTATTATGTATGCGCTGTCACCCCCCGAAGAGCAAGAGCGCCTATACTAACGGGAGCGCGTTAAGTACGCCCTAAATTGTGTCCCAGATAAGAATTGACTTCGACTACACAGGCAGTGCGGGTTGCACGTTGATTGACCGAAATAAATCGTGAAAAGTTGGCGCGTGGGCACAGGCTCCACGAGGAATGAAACACAAGCATATATGCAAATATTGGCGCACCTCGCTCAAAGCAAATACTTTATTCTGACTCACGAAATGATTGATAATAGGGCAAGATGCGTTTCAGGAAATTATTTAGCCAGTGCTATTAATAATGCAGCAACTAAGCAGTTGATTTCATAAAGTTATACGCGAACATTGACGAGAGATATGCATATGGGTGCTTCCCGTTATATAGGACAACAATTCATCTTTCAAATCTTGCATTCAGCCTCATTGAATCAATTCTTACGCAAAACATGTGCCAAAAAGGATGAAGAGCTCTAAGTTCCAAGACACACGATGCTCTACGCGCATATGTTCAGACATTTCTGTATAGCTGTACTATATGTATGAAAGTTTCCATTGAATAATAATCAACCACTTTAATTGATCCAACATTTCAGAAGTTCCGTGAAGCAACGGTAATGCTCATTTCGACCGCAAGATTGCACCAAGAACGCCGCGCGTTTGCTAAGAATAATTGCCGCCTGGTTTATGAAAATAAGAAAGAAGTTCAGGTTTGTGGCACTATCTGTGATATTCTTTCCTTCGTTCTCTTGTGTCGATGCAGATTAGCCCCATTTACTTGCGCGACGGCAGGACAAAATGTCCATTCCTCGTCTTCTATTGCCGTCATCCCATTCTCAATTCTCAAAACTGCGCTCACAGTTAGACGCGGAGGAAAGCAGCAAAATGTCGCGCACACCACCGCAACGCAGCGAACAGGTGCACGTGCGTTGCCCGCTACCATCGCCGTGCATTTATTATGTATGCGCTGTCACCCCGCGAAGAGCAAGAGCGCCTATACTAACGGGAGCGCGTTAAATACGCTCTAAATCGTGTCCCAGATAAGAATTGACTTCGACTACATAAGAAGTGCGAGTTGCACGTGTATTGACCGAAATAAATCGTGAAATGTGGGCGCGTAGGCACAGGCTCCACGAGTAATGAAACACAAGCATATATGCAAATAATTGCGCACCTCGCTCAAAGCAAATACTTTATTCTGACTCTCGAAATGATTGGTAACAGGGCAAGATGTGTCCTAGCAAAATATTTAGCCAGTGCTATTAATGATGCAGAAACTAAGCAGTTGTTCTCATAAAGTTATACGCGCACATTGACGAGAGATGTGCGTTAGCGCAACATTTCATCTTTCAAAGCTTGCATTTAGCCTCAATGAATCAAGTCTTACGCAGAGGTGCATAGAAAAGGCATGCACAGAGTGGACTTTCAAACAAGTTTATGCGAAAGAACAGCGGTTGCATGTTTACACCATTTTAAGACACCGCAACCTGTGACAACGTACCGGCTATAACGTAAGAGATGGCAGCTAGAAGCGATTCTTAATGATATCGTCGGCCACCAGTGTGTCCATCTGTATTACCTGTCATTTGTTCACCCCTACTACCAACAATTCTAATCATCGATGGCTCAGAAAACTGCCAGAAAGCCCTGTCTTTTGAACATGTGCACAACAAAGAAACAAGCATCTTTCAACTGACGATAAGCCTAGTTTATGGTAAGATATAGTAATGTTCATCACCAAAAAGAGCGACTATTGAAGCAAAACTTTCACGATGCAAGCTAACCTAGCAAATTCTAGCACTTGGCATATTAGCTTTCGTTCATGCCAACTCCCAGCCTTTCAATTTGAACTGTACTGTTCTGCGAACATGGGAGGTTGAGGTCACTTGTTTATAGGGCACATCATCATTGGCAGCGTAGTACGAGCCGATACGGCAATCACGAGTGTCCACTGCAATTGAAAACACACCCTTTTATTGAACCTCTCAATTAGAATCCAAGAACTGGTTTGGCTTGAACAAAGTGGGCAAGCCGCTTAGATGGTTTCTTTCATTGGTGCATAACGTGCAAGCTACAATGTGGAACAGTGGCGTTGCAAGTGGTGGCACACGGGCCCGATGCCACACCCTGAAAGTGTTCTTTGCCATGGCTTACTCAGCGAAAAGCGACCATTTCAAGGGGATGCTCCTTTACCATTCCCGAAAACGATTTCTGCGTAAACTCCTTATTGTAGATGTATACTTGATAATTTATATGCGTAGTAAACTGTATCGTGGAACTTCTAATAAATAGAAACTAAACGTTTTAAAGACACGTTCCTAACAAAAGGACGAAAAAATGTATACTCACTCACAACCAGTAAATAATTCTGCAAACGAATCACATGTAACTGGATGTGGTCTGAATGCACGTAAGCATAACGATTGTTACCGTATGGCACATTTTACTAGCAAAAAGTTGTGCGAGTGCATAATTGCAGCATATACGTTGCCTGTAACTGTCATCATAGCCAGGCTCACGAAGCCTACTCGAGCATGAGGACTTTAGCGACGTCTGTCCATATAACTTGTTTTCGTACTTTCTACGGTCAGGTTAACGCTTGAAACTTCTTTATATGAAATCACGATCTATATTCCTGCTTCTCCCCTCTACTGGTGACCTTGCCTTCATCCGTAATCTTGTAATACAGGGTGTGTTCCAATGCTCTTCGTAGATAGCTAAATAGACAGCTAATTAAACAACGACCATCCTAAGTCCCATTGGAATTCTCACTTAGTCGGCAGAAATAGGTAGGTCCGAGAAGAGCGCATCGTAGACAAATACGATGCAGGCCACTTTGCTGTCCAAAGAAGATGGCGGCTCAGCGAATTGCTCAAATAGATCGGATCTCGCTGGAATGGTCATCTGCACAAAAGCAGATGCTTGTCCGGCCACTCCTTGTAAATAAGGTTTAACTTTTGAAAGATTTCAACGCAAAATTAGTCAGAAACTACAATAGTTACGCTTGTTTATTTTAGCTTTCTCTTCTCGACGCGAGGCGGCACTTTGTCGCGTAGAAGTCGTCCTTACGTTTTTCATTTCTCGGACAGCATGGGCTCGTTGCTGTCTTCTAAGCTGTTTGTGTGGACTGTCTACGTGCT
The DNA here is from genome assembly GCA_013436015.1 of Rhipicephalus annulatus. Lineage (NCBI taxonomy): Eukaryota > Metazoa > Arthropoda > Arachnida > Ixodida > Ixodidae > Rhipicephalus > Rhipicephalus annulatus. Next base: position 8,671 of record WOVY01006777.1, on the reverse strand, counting down.
GTATAAGAATGGGAGCACAGCTACAGACTCTTACACTTAATGACAAGTCATTACGTAGACTTCCCACCACTTGTCTTTCTCACGCCCGTTTATACTCATTTGGATGGTAGGTCTGAAACTCACATGCAATAAACTAGAGTTGAGGAATTTGGCAGAAAACTGCAGTTCACGATAGGTATAGTGAGGAACTGGAAGAGGTAACGGAATACATCTACTAAGGGCAGGTATTTATCAAGACTTCAAACCATCATACAGGAGCGCTAAGGCCCGTATTCACAAGCCGACCTTCGCCTTCCTCACACTTTCCTCAAGCTCTAGTAGTCTCTACGTACATTATAAGGTCAAAGAAATGGTAACAGGGTGAAGAAAACGGGATGGGTTTATGCGTACTGGCCCATTTGGTCGATCAAATGCAATAAAGGCTTTAAACCGATAACGAAAACTCGAGGTAAGGTTGAGATTGGTTTGTGAATACGGGCGTAAGTAAACAATTGAGTTTGGAGTGCAGAGCATTGGTCATATATAGTGAGGTGATGAACGGCAGTTTAACGGCGTCACTATTAACAGATCAAAGTATTGAACGTCGTCACATTACTGGGGCTTACCTACACAGCAGAAGCCTCAAAGCTTACGAAAAAAGTTCAAGGTAAAGGGATAATAGTGCAACAAGCCATGAAATGGAAAATGTTTTCTTTAACGTTAATGGCTAAGAAAACAGCACAATTTGTCAGAAAACAGACGCATGTAACTGTCATCTTAGATGAAGAAAAAGAACTTGCTGCAGTATGATACGCCAATTACGACAGCTATGGTACTGCCACCCTATCGGTAGCTCACGTTGTTTCATAAACAAACAGTTTAACGTTACTATAGAGGACGATGAGTGCCTGGGGCCCTCTTTTTGCAATGCCTTAAGAATACATAAAAAAAGAGGCACTAATAGACTGTGCTCGCGAAATATCTGCAATCACCATAACACAGCGAAACAAACAACCGCTATGCAGACAGGGGGCCATGAAAGAACTAGGACACGCCCTGCAGTGGCAGTGCTGATGAATGGACAAAAAGAAAGGAAAAACTTAGACGCGACAATTATTATGTCTCTTCTGAGGCCTGGGGAGCTGGCATCGTGATTGGAGTGGTATTGCGTAACAGTGTCAGATCAACGAACCCCTATAATTGAAAATTTCCTCCCAGAAACGACTCGCATGCTGACGGAAGATAATGAGAACGCAGCTATCACCCAATGACAGTTTGCTCGCCATCACTGGGTGCGCTCGCGATCAACACAAGTCGACTGAGTAAGGTACTAGTTCTGCTATCTGCAGTGAAGTGAGCAATGTCTGGGTAGCTAGTCGTGTTGTCTGTAACTTGACGACATGATGTGTTTGAGCACAAATATTCGCTCACACGACATGCTGAACAAATTAGCCAAATTGTAGATTTGTGTTAATATTGTGTCTACTACTACGAGTAAATAATTAATATTACTCGTGCTTATTCTTTGGTACATAGCTTCGACTGCTTTAATACACCGTTATTGTGAGATTCAGTTCACCTTTGTCACGATGCGTGTGTGAGTTTGTCTGTTTATGTGTGTATGTTTGTGTGAGTAGTTATTCGCGTGTGTGTTTGAATGTGCACGTGCACTCGCACGTGTGTGTGTGTGTGTGTGGGTGCGTGTGTGTGTGTGTGTTCGTGTGTGTGTGTGTTTGTGAGCGGGTGAGTGAGTGAGTTATATGTGGGGTTTAACGTCCCAAAAACACCATGTGAATGAGTGCGTGTGTGTATGTATGCGTGCGAGTGTAGTTATACGTGTGTGTGTGTGTGTGTTCGTGATGAGCATTTTGTGAACCTAATAAATCCTACTGTAATACTATTAACGGCCACTTCGCATTGATAGTTGATGGCTTGATATTAAAGAAATGACTCTGTTCCATTTGTTTGTCTCTTCCTGGGGGAACTACCCTGCTGACTTCCATATAATGTTTTGTTGAAGAAAAAGAAAACATGAATTTCATAATGTACATTGAACGCATAGACCACAGATTCCTGTACATTGGTAGTTGACTCAATACACATGGGAAGACGAGCAGACACATAAAGCTGTTTTTCTTTTTCTGCTATAAAACGCAGCCATTAAGTGCTCGTTCATTAGTTTAGCGTCAAACTCTCGAGTAACTGAAAGAACGCTGACAATAGCATAGGCTCAAAGTCAAATAACATTTTTTATGAAGGCTCTGTTTAAGCATTTTAAAATGATGCATTAGGTAGGCTCTCGAAAAAAATTATTAATCCAACACACACCCCAGACAAAAGTGTGCCTTAGCAAAAAAGCTTCAGTTACTCATCAAAATGTGTGTTTATTGCCATAAACGCGTGACATTCGTGTGGCATTATTCGGAGGCACTCAGTAATAAATTCCAAGAAATAAATTGAATGAATGTGTTCATTTGTGTGAGTTTCACTAATAAGTGTTATTGAGTGTGCAACTAATATACTACTTATTCTGCTACCAGGCAGCTTTTTTTCTCGCGTAAAAAAGAAATAACGGTTCAACCCGGAATGCATGCACAGTGTGGTTTGCGGTTTTATTCTGTTCGAGCGGGGGAAAATACTTTTCACCTTGGTCCTGAACTGCGGCACGTCGAATAATCGTGAAATATTGTAGTTTTTCCAGCAGAGTGATCCTCCGGAGAAATGCGGATCCCAATCAAATAAATGGTGGATAGTTGTCCACTTTGGACGCCTTCAGGAATGCTCGAACCGAGTTAAAACCCCTTTGAAGAATCAGGTGGCGTGTGAAGCCCCTTTGAACTTCGCGTCCTGAAATGTGGATGCCGTGAGTGGAAGGGTTAATGCTAATCAAACAGGCCAGATCCCGGATGCATATCCGCAATCATGAGATTTTGCTTCCAAAGGGGTTTACCATCATTGGCGAAAATGCCAAGTATCCTATCTATGCATTGTCGTCTTTCAACAATAGCCAATGAAACCCCCTTACTTTAACGCCTTCACAAGACATATATTTTATGTAATTATTTCCTATGTAACACTTTTGCAAGCTAAGCATAGTGCATTTGTGCATCTGCACTTAGGGGTGAAGCAATAGGACGAACCTGTTAGGGGAGGTCACAGCGACATTTAGGTGCTCGGTATTTCAGTTTGCCATGTCAATACACACAAATGAATTGAGGATGATATATTTGCATAAATTTACTTACTGCCCTTTGGAGTCACCTTGACTGTACTTTTCCGACTGCTTGTGTTTCGCTAGATTTCGTTACAAAGTACCTAATAAACGTGCCGACATGTCACTACTGCAGAATTATATTATTCAGGAAGGGCTGTTCCTTGTAAAACCTTCAATGATGCAGACAGAGGATGAGAGAAGCAAGAAAAGACATTTGAAGAAGCAGGAGGTCAACGACCGGACTCTGTCCACCATACGAGGCCTCGTTTGTGCACCGACCTGCAGCCTGCGACACCATAATCATCCCAATGCGTTGAATCATCCCCAAGGCATTGAAACTGCGATATCGTAATCAGTATCTAACTTTTCTCTCGTTCTTGAGCGTGTCTGCAGGATTGTCACCGTCGTGCCCTCAGTTACGCGAGACCTAGTTTGTTTCAATATTTGCGCGCACTTGACCCTGACTCGCCAGAAAGATTTTTTTCGTCGATAGCCACGTGGGATCGTGGTGATAGGAGCAATATTGAAGCTTGCCACGTAAGGGCATAGTCGAGAATGCGGCCGCAATTCCTGTGTGGGAGCCGATACGAGCACCGCATAGAATTCGTACACCTGCCGCGCTTTTCTTGGGGGCAGCGATCGGTGTCGAACCCTATGGGCATTCCACTCATGAAAGTTCCAGCGTAACAACCCACTGTTACGTGCTTAACTCTATGTACGTGACTACGCCATATCGTCTAGGCACAATGGATGCACCGGGAGGCAGGCGCACTGATGTCATACTGGGCTCCTTGCACACAAACGCTGTTAGAACTCAACTAGGTCGCGAGGAAGACGCAAAAAAAAGGAGATTTTGAGAACAAGCCCCACATTATCTCCTTTCTTTTCCTCGTTTGAATATTGATACCGGAGTCTGTAGAGGTTAGTAGGTTACAGCCTTACGGCATGACCTTGCCAGAAGTAGAAGAAAAAAAAAGTGTCCCTATGAACTCGCTCGGTTAAATCTTATAGGTGCATGCATTTAGGGTTATTGTATGCATTACATGGTTTCATATGCCATTAGCACAGCATATGATGCAATATGCATAGTAACAGTAGTATAGGTCGATACTTTGCATATTCCTCGTTACACAATCTAGTTTTTTTATGACGACATTCGCTTTTACACTTCATGTTTCTGAAGTATGGTCTTCATTCTTTCTTTTCGATGGTAGTCCAAAAATGAATTCTGCTCGCTTCCGCCCTAGAACTCCCAAGATATACCGCACTGGTACGACTATATGAATAAGTAGTCGATAGCGTATGTCATTTGATATTTCTTTTTCTACGGTAAATAATTAACATAGTCATGGATTGTTCAAGACAAGCTTGATTCAAATAGCTAAAGGAATAAAGATAATTCAACTAACTATATATAGTTTAACTTTTAAGATATTCAGAAAAAAATTGTTGCGCTACAATTGCTCCTATACGCATGAAAGATATAAGCCATTTCTCAATGCTCGACATATTATTAGGGAAGGTTAGCGGACGATGTTAAAGAGGCATTATTAGCGGAAATTATTTGTGACCATGCCCATCGAATCTAAATGGATGATGAAATGCTTTCGCTAATATTTTGCTAATCATAAACGCTTCGAATGAGTTAGGTTGCTGATTTCGGCTGTCAGATTCATTTGCGTTTACTCTAATTACGGGCTTATATAGTCCCTGATTGGCACAGCAACGAAAAACAGTGTCATCCCGTTTAGTTTTCAGAAAACACTTCCGCTCCTTATATGACAGCATCGAGAGTCGGTAGGATTATTGTTTGTAAGGGCTCAAATGCGTTGCGCAGCTGGCTACGCTTATTGGCTAAAACAAGTTCCCGACGTTAAACGTTCTCGCCAGCTGCTGGATGCGTAATGCACTTGATGTATTCCCGACCCTCGGAAAAATTCTTCAGCGTGCATGCGTACCGTGAAATCGAAAGTTAAGCTGGAGACCTGCGGCCTGAATGGATGGGCCAGGCTACTCCATCCCTCCACGATTACGCTTTATGAGAAACCTGATGTAAGGAAGGTGTGAACGACTGCTAGCGCAGCACACTGCTATCGTCTCTTGTTTTCGGTGTCACAAGAACGTCATCCGAACACGAAAGCGAATAGCGAATGCATACGGCGGTTGTTGGTGTATACGCCCCATAGGTCACTTTTACCCACCTATCGTTTCACGCCCTTGTCTATCACTATATGTAACCAAAAGAAAAGTGGCCCTAATGGATTTGCAAAGGTGCAGTGCACGCGTGTACAAATGAACTGGATTAGCAATCACAGCAGTACGCGTGGGAAAGACCAATGACTGCTCCACGACTCCCACCGTCATTCTGTTCGCGCCAAACTTACGTTCGACGTTCGCCTATATTCCAAACGATGCGATTGCGTTCCACAAATTGTGAAATGCTACTATTCGGCGCCATTTCACTTCGCATTTGTTCTTCTTCTTTCCTTTTCTCGTCTCATTTCTTTTTGGTGCAGTTTGTAGCCCGCTCCGAACAATGCACACTCAGCCGACGGTGACAAGGACGTAGGCCGCCTGCCGGTTGTGTTTGTGCTTGTCCTCGATTTTATAACGCCATTCTCTTGAAGCGGGCTCACAGTGGCCGCATTTCTCGGACGAACGAAGGCGGCGTCGCCTTAATCGGACGCGCTGGCTGCGCGCTCCATGAGCGTGGCTGCTGCCCGCCGCGAGAACAGAGGAGTCGACAAAACACTTGCTTCACGCATTGCCGGCGACAGTATGCACGAGTGAGAGTGTAATGCACACATTGTAGTACACAACGAATCGGCGAGGCGAACAACGCGGGAGCATCCTTATTACGCTTGTGCTGAAAAGACTCGGCCGATGACCTTTAATTTACGGCGCTATGGTTCCACACGACCACGTCGCAATGCCCAGTCCCTTCTTTATTTTTTTTTCCTTTCTCAAGAGCTAGCGGTTGCTGGACACGGTGTGTTATTAAACAATCTCTTTCTCTCTCTCTAAGAAAGGATCTTTCGGGTGCGTCACAATAGGCTTTCGGGGTGGCCTCTTCAGGTGTGCTATAAAATGTAAGTTGTACGGCTCTACACAGTCTGCTTCAAGTACACACTTTCTATTCTGGTGCCCACACATGCATGGGAATACTACAGCAGCCTTATACGTACCACCTGTTGGAAAAAAGATCACGTGTTCATTAAGGAGAGTATGCATCACAATGTACATCACGTATAGGACTTCCTTATGAGCTCGTCCCAGCTAAAAAAAAAGTAAGGATTGTTGTCCGAATACCTCGTTTTCATTGGTCTTGTAGAACGATTACCAAGTGTGGTCAAGTTATCCGTGTACGCTGACGACATCTGCGTCTGGACATCTGGCGTGACAAGGCGTCAGGTACGCGCAAGACTTCAGAAAGCTGTGACGTTGGTATCATTGTACCTCAAGGACCAGGGTCTGAAAATCTCCCCAGCGAAATGTGCATTGATTGCTTTTAGTCGAAAGCCAATGAGACCATACGCTATATCAATCGATGGCCAAGTCATACCGTATGTCAAGACGCACAGATTTCTAGGCGTATTCATTGATAGAGACCTCTGCTGGGGCCCGCATGTGGCCCACTTGAAGAAGAGGCTGATAGAAATTGCTAACTTATTCAAGTATCTCGGAGGAAAAACCTGGGGGACTTCAGTACATGCAATGATGCAATTGTACAAGACGCTTTTTCTTGGCTATTTGCGCTACAGTTTGCCTGTGTTGACCAACACCTGTAGAACCAACATTCGGACTCTCGAAAGCATCCAGGCCATGGCTCTGCGAGTTTGTCTGGGGCTACCGCGATGTTCATCATCAGATGAGACAATCGAGATCGCTAATGACTACCCGCTGAAGACGCATATCATGATGGAAGTGCTCAGAGCACACGTGAGGCATCTTACTCGTGCACCTGCCCATCATCTAGCTTCACTGCCAGAAGCCCGACCTCGTGCCTCATTCTGCCAGACAGTCTTGTCATATCGCACACACATCCCTGCGGGATATACAACTCCATCAAGGATTTCAACTCCCCCATGGAGTATGACCTGTGCACATGTTGAACTCACGGTTCCAGGCATAGGGTCAAAAGCCCGGCTCTCGTCTCCAGCGCTAAAGCAGCTTTGTCTTCTCTTGTTATATGAGAAATACAGTGACCATACTCATCTGTATACTGACGCTTCAACTAAAGTGCATGGGTCTGCAGGGTCGGTGATCTTTCCTGCAACAGCGACAACGGTGAAGTTTCTTTTATCCCACCAGACATCATCGACAGCTGCGGAACTTGCTGCTCTACGTAGCGCAATTCAAGTCATTAAACACCAAGAAGCCAAGAAATGGAGCGTGTTCACGGACTCTAAGGCAGCACTACAGTGTTTGACATTCGCCTTACGCCGGGGACCTCATGAACAACTAGTGCTGGAAATTAGAGAGCTGCTTCACCACCTCTTCGACGAAGGACACAGAATCACGTTTCAGTGGATTCCAAGTCACTGCGGCATATTGGGCAACGAACATGCCGATGCAGCTGCCCGATCAGCACACGAAGATGGTGAAGAAAAATCTATACCATTTTCAAGGACTGATGCTGCAATGACCATCCGAAAAATCGCTAATGCAGAATTCAAATCCCTGTGGAACACCGAGCGCTTACGGCACACGCGACTGCGTAGACTGGACACGTCTCGTCGACTCCGGCCTCCGTCTGGACTCTCCCGACTCGAGACAACGGTGCTTTGCCGACTATGGCTTGGTGTCGCCTTCACCAAAGCTTTCGCCTTCCGAATCGGCATGGAAGACAGTGCTGCTTGCGGTCATTGCGGCAGCGATGAAACTATAGAGCACGTTCTCTGTCACTGCCCTAGTTACAGCGTGCAAAGACGGCAACTAGCTGCTGTGTTAGCTCGCCTTGACGACAGACCTTTGTCTGAACAATCAGTGCTGGAAAGACGACATGATTTGTGTGCTCACAGAAAATCAGTGAAGGCCCTACTGAACTTTTTGCGTGGCAGCGGCCTATTGTATAGACTGTAGCACCCCAGCTCCCCCCCCCTTTTTTTTCGCGCGCGTCTACTTTCCTCTTCGCTTTCTTTCCAATCTTTCTTCCCCATTCCCCCTTCCCCTAGTGCAGGGTAGCAAACCGGATGCTCCATTTTCTGGTTAACCTCCCTGCCTTTCCCTCATTTTATTCTCTCTCTCTTGTCCGAATAAGCTCTTCTTTTTAGTTGTCCTCTGTATAATACGAACTACGTGGGTGGCACTCTCCTGATTAAGTGGCTGGCCTGCGACTGTCACTTCATGATGACGTGCCGTACAAAATTAAATTGGCGCCGAAAAAAAAGAAATGAAAGAACGTGCTTCCGGTTAGTTCATTTTATAAAAAACGTTTCTCTTAGAATTCTGAGAGAATTAGTTTTAGGTGTAAGGTAA
>WOVY01006776.1:47500-52298 GCA_013436015.1 Rhipicephalus annulatus | reverse complement strand
CCAGCCAGCCAGCCAGCCAGCCAGCCAGCCAGCCAGCCAGCCAGCCAGCCAGCCAGCCAGCCAGCCAGCCAGCCAGCCAGCCAGCCAGCCAGCCAGCCAGCCAGCCAGCCAGCCAGCCAGCCAGCCAGCCAGCCAGCCAGCCAGCCAGCCAGCCAGCAGCCAGCCAGCAGCCAGCCAGCAGCCAGCCAGCCAGCCAGCCAGCCAGCCAGCCAGCCAGCCAGCCAGCCAGCAGCCAGCCAGCCACCAGCCAGCCAGCCAGCCAGCCAGCCGCCAGCCAGCCAGCAGCCAGCCAGCCAGCCAGCCAGCCAGCCAGCCAGCCAGCCAGCCAGCCAGCCAGCCAGCCAGCCAGCCAGCCAGCCAGCCAGCCAGCCAGCCAGCCAGCCAGCAGCCAGCCAGCCAGCCAGCCAGCAGCCAGCCAGCCAGCCAGCCAGCCAGCCAGCAGCCAGGCCAGCCAGCCAGCCAGCAGCCAGCCAGCAAGCCAGCCAGCCAGCCAGCCAGCCAGCCAGCCAGCCAGCCAGCCAGCCAGCCAGCCAGAGCCAAGCCAGCAGCCAGCCAGCCAGCCAGCCAGCCAGCCAGCCAGCCAGCCAGCCAGCCAGCCAGCGCCAGCCAGCAGCCAGCCAGCCAGCCAGCCAGCCAGCCAGGCCAGCCAGCCAGCCAGCCAGCCAGCCAGCCAGCCAGCCAGCCAGCCAGCCAGCCAGCCAGCCAGCCAGCCAGCCAGCCAGCCAAGCCAGCCAGCCAGCCAGCCAGCCAGCCAGCCAGCCAGCCCAGCCAGCCAGCCAGCCAGCCAGCCAGCCAGCCAGCCAGCCAGCCAGCCAGCCAGCCAGCCAGCCAGCCAGCCAGCAGCCAGCCAGCCAGCCAGCCAGCCAGCCAGCCAGCCAGCCAGCCAGCCAGCCAGCCAGCCAGCCAGCCAGCCAGCCAGCCAGCCAGCCAGCCAGCCAGCCAGCCAGCCAGCCAGCCAGCCAGCCAGCCAGCCAGCCAGCCAGCCAGCCAGCCAGCCAGCAGCCAGCCAGCCAGCCAGCCAGCCAGCCAGCCAGCCAGCCAGCCAGCCAGCCAGCCAGCCAGCCAGCCAGCCCCAGCCAGCCAGCCAGCCAGCCAGCCAGCCAGCCAGCCAGCCAGCCAGCAGCCAGCCAGCCAGCCAGCCAGCCAGCCAGCCAGCCAGCCAGCCAGCCAGCCAGCCAGCCAGCCAGCCAGCCAGCCAGGCCAGCCAGCCAGCCAGCCAGCCAGCCAGCCAGCCAGCCAGCCGCCAGCCAGCCATCCAGCCAGCCAGCCAGCCAGCCAGCCAGCCAGCCAGCCAGCCAGGCCAGCCAGCCAGCCAGCCAGCCAGCAGCCAGCCAGCCAGCCAGCCAGCCAGCCAGCCAGCCAGCAGCCAGCCAGCCAGCCAGCCAGCCAGCCAGCCAGCCAGCCAGCCAGCCAGCAGCCAGCCAGCCAGCAGCCAGCCAGCCAGCCAGCCAGCCAGCAGCCAGCCAGCCAGCACCAGCAGCCAGCCAGCCAGCCAGCCAGCCAGCCAGCCAGCCAGCCAGCCAGCAGCCAGCCAGCCCAGCCAGCCAGCACAGCAGCCAGCCAGCCAGCCAGCCAGCCAGCCAGCCAGCCAGCCAGCCAGCCAGCCAGCCAGCCAGCCCAGAGCCAGCCAGCCAGCCAGCCAGCCAGCCAGCCAGCCAGCAGCCAGCCAGCCAGCCAGCCGCCAGCCAGCCAGCCAGCAGCCAGCCAGCCAGCCAGCCAGCCCAGCCAGCCAGCCAGCCAGCCAGCCAGCAGCAGCCAGCCAGCCAGCCAGCCAGCCAGCCAGCAGCCAGCCAGCCAGCCAGCCAGCCAGCCAGCCAGCAGCCAGCAGCCAGCCAGCCAGCCAGCAGCCAGCCAGCCAGCCAGCCAGCAGCCAGCCAGCCAGCCAGCCAGCCAGCCCAGCCAGCCAGCCAGCCAGCCAGCCAGCCACCAGCAGCCAGCCAGCCAGCCAGCCAGCCAGCCAGCCAGCCAGCCAGCCAGCCAGCCAGCCAGCAGCAGCCAGCCAGCCAGCCAGCCAGCCAGCCAGCCCAGCCAGCAGCCAGCCAGCCAGCCAGCCAGCCAGCCAGCCAGCCAGCCAGCCACCAGCCAGCCAGCCAGCCAGCCAGCCAGCCAGCCAGCCAGCCAGCCAGCCAGCCAGCCAGCCAGCAGCCAGCCAGCCAGCCCAGCCAGCCAGCCAGCCAGCCAGCCAGCAGCCAGCCAGCCAGCCAGCCAGCCAGCAGCCAGCCAGCCAGCCAGCCAGCCAGCCAGCCAGCCAGCAGCCAGCCAGCCGCCAGCCAGCCAGCCAGCCAGCCAGCCAGCCAGCCAGCCAGCCAGCCAGCCAGCCAGCCACCAGCCAGCCAGCCAGCCAGCCAGCCAGCCCAGCCAGCCAGCAGCCAGCCAGCCAGCCAGCCAGCCAGCCAGCCAGCCAGCCAGCCAGCCAGCCAGCCAGCCAGCAGCCAGCCAGCCAGCCAGCCAGCCAGCCAGCCAGCCAGCCAGCCAGCCAGCCAGCCAGCCAGCCAGCCAGCCAGCCAGCCAGCCAGCCAGCCAGCCAGCCAGCCAGCCAGCCAGCCAGCCAGCCAGCCAGCCAGCCAGCCAGCCAGCCAGCCAGCCAGCCAGCCAGCCGCCAGCCAGCCAGCCAGCCAGCCAGCCAGCCAGCAGCCAGCAGCCAGCCAGCAGCCAGCCAGCAGCCAGCCAGCCAGCCAGCCAGCCAGCCAGCCAGCCAGCCAGCCAGCCAGCCAGCCAGCCAGCCAGCCAGCCAGCCAGCCAGCCAGCCAGCCAGCCAGCCAGCCAGCCAGCCAGCCAGCCAGCAGCCAGCCAGCCAGCCAGCCAGCCCAGCCAGCCAGCCAGCCAGCCAGCCAGCCAGCCAGCCAGCAGCAGCCAGCAGCCAGCCAGCCAGCCAGCCAGCCAGCCAGCCAGCCAGCCAGCCAGCCAGCCAGCAGCCAGCCAGCCAGCCAGCCCCAGCCAGCCAGCCAGCCAGCCAGCCAGCCGCCAGCCAGCCAGCCAGCCAGCCAGCCAGCCAGCCAGCCAGCCAGCCAGCCAGCCAGCCAGCCAGCCAGCCAGCCAGCCAGCCAGCCCCCCCAGCAGCCACCCAGCCAGCCAGCCCAGCCAGCCAGCCAGCCAGCCAGCCAGCCAGCCAGCCAGCCAGCCAGCCAGCCAGCCAGCCAGCCAGCCAGCCAGCCAGCGCCAGCCAGCCAGCCAGCCAGCCAGCCAGCCAGCCAGCCAGCCAGCCAGCCAGCCAGCCAGCCAGCCAGCCAGCCAGCAGCCAGCCAGCCGCAGAGCCAGCCAGCCAGCAGCCAGCCAGCCAGCCAGCCAGCCAGCCAGCCAGCCAGCCAGCCAGCCAGCCAGCCAGCCAGCCAGCCAGCCAGCCAGCAGCAGCCAGCCAGCCAGCCAGCCAGCCAGCCAGCCAGCCAGCCAGCCAGCCAGCCAGCCAGCCAGCCAGCCAGCCGCCAGCCAGCCAGCCAGCCAGCCAGCCAGCCAGCCAGCCAGCCAGCCAGCCAGCCAGCCAGCCAGCACCAGCCAGCCAGCCAGCCAGCCAGCCAGCCAGCCAGCCAGCCAGCCAGCCAGCAGCCAGCCAGCCAGCCAGCAGCCAGCCAGCCAGCCAGCCAGCCAGCCAGCCAGCCAGCCAGCCAGCCAGCCGCCAGCCAGCCAGCCAGCCAGCCAGCCAGCCAGCCAGCCAGCCAGCCAGCCAGCCAGCCAGCCAGCCAGCCGCCAGCCAGCCAGCCAGCCAGCCAGCCAGCCAGCCAGCCAGCCAGCCAGCCAGCCAGCCAGCCAGCCAGCCAGCCAGCCAGCCAGCCAGCCAGCCAGCCCAGCCAGCCAGCCAGCCAGCCAGCCAGCCAGCCAGCCACCAGCCAGCCAGCCAGCCAGCCAGCCAGCCAGCCAGCCAGCCAGCCAGCCAGCCAGCCAGCCAGCAGCCAGCCAGCCAGCCAGCAGCCAGCCAGCCAGCCAGCCAGCCAGCCAGCCAGCCAGCCAGCCACAGCCAGCCAGCCAGCCAGCCAGCCAGCCAGCCAGCCAGCCAGCCAGCCAGCCAGCCAGCCAGCCAGCCAGCAGCCAGCCAGCCAGCCAGCCAGCCAGCCACAGCCAGCCAGCCAGCCAGCCAGCCAGCCAGCCAGCCAGCCAGCCAGCAGCCAGCCAGCCCAGCCAGCCAGCCAGCCAGCCAGCCAGCCCAGCCAGCCAGCCAGCCAGCCAGCCAGCCAGCCAGCCAGCCAGCCAGCCAGCCCAGCCAGCCAGCCAGCCAGCAGCCAGCCAGCCAGCCAGCCAGCCAGCCAGCCAGCCCAGCCAGCAGCCATCCAGCCACCAGCCAGCCAGCCAGCCAGCCAGCCAGCCAGCCAGCCAGCCAGCCAGCCAGCCAGCAGCCAGCCAGCCAGCCAGCCAGCCAGCCAGCCAGCCAGCCAGGCCAGCCAGCCAGCCAGCCAGCCAGCCAGCCAGCCAGCCAGCCAGCCAGCCAGCCAGCCAGCCAGCCAGCCAGCCAGCCAGCCAGCAGCCAGCCAGCCAGCCAGCCAGCCAGCCAGCCAGCCAGCCAGCCAGCAGCCAGCCAGCCAGCCAGCCAGCCAGCCAGCCAGCCAGCCAGCCAGCCAGCCAGCCAGCCAGCAGCAGCCAGCCAGCCAGCCAGCCAGCCAGCCAGCCAGCCAGCCAGCCAGCCAGCCAGCCAGCCAGCCAGCCAGCCAGCCAGCCAGCCAGCCAGCCAGCAGCCAGCCAGCCAGCCAGCCAGCCAGCCAGCCAGCCAGCCAGCCAGCCAGCCAGCCAGCCAGCGCCAGCCAGCCAGCCAGCCAGCCAGCCAGCCAGCCAGCCAGCCAGCCCAGCCAGCCAGCCAGCCAGCAGCCAG
>WOVY01006776.1:0-42500 GCA_013436015.1 Rhipicephalus annulatus | reverse complement strand
ATCTATCTATCTATCTATCTATCTATCTATCTATCTAGCCGCCTATGGCATTTAGCTCTCCTGGCCGTTTCGATAGTGATATCGATACAAAATTCGGTATGGCATAACATGATTGTATGAAGAACATATTTGACTAGTCATAACAGGAAAATCATGGCATGTATGTCATGAATGTCATGATTTACATTTCATGGTCGTGCAGCTCTTGCGGTGGTTTCGTTCACATGGCATGTTGTAAAACTGGTATGGTATGGCATGATTGCATGGCGAACACAAGCGACAGACCCTAACATGAAAATCATGACAGGCGTGTCATGTAACATCATGATTACATGCCACTCTCATGATGCGCTCGCGGCCGTTTCGCTAGCGTCATATATACCAAATTTGGTATTACGTTACGTGAATGGATGACAAAGGTATGTGACTGGTGCAAACATGATAATCATGAGATGCCTGTCATGTAACAATATGACTACATGTCTCACTCATGATGCGCTCGCGGCCGTTTCGCTAGCTTCACATATGCCAAACTTGGTGTTACGTGTCGCCAATGGATGACGAAGGTATGTGACTGGTGCTAACAAAATAATCATCAAATGCCTGTCATGTGAGAACATGACTACATGCTACAGTGAAGGTGTCAATACATGTCGTGCAATACATGACGTGGTGCGCGTGTTCGCCGGTGTTCCTTTCGACACGTCACGCCGGCGTTGCCACGCCAGGTGCCGGTCCTGTCATATACTCGCAGGCATGCGCCGCGCTGCGTTGCTTTGACGTATGCGGGTTACAGCGCGTCCGGCGTCCCTCCGTCACGAAAAGAGGGAGACGCAGTGTTGTCTGGGTAACGCATTGGCATAGACTAATGTTTCTCTGTGGCATCAGCGCGAAATGCAGCATGTCGCATTTCGCACTGGTTGCCGTAGGCCGCGCTGATGGACGCTGATAGCGCCTGTTGTCAGACTACAGAGTGCTCACGTTTTGATAATGTAGCGTCGGTGTGCCCAGCGTGCGCACGCGTAAACGCTACATTGGATTATATTGGGCCCTTCATGATGCGCTCGCGGCCGTTTTGCTAACTCCACATTTACCAAATTTGGTATTACGTGACGTCAAAGGATGACGAAGTATATGACTAGTGCAAACATGATAATTCTGACACGCGTGTTATGTAAGGACATGACAACATACCACGCTCATAGTGTGCTCGCCGTCGTTTCGCTGGCTCCACATAAACTAATTAATATTTGTATCACGTGACATGAATAGATGACAAAGGTAAACAACACATCTAAACATGATAAAAATGACACGGAAGTCATGTACGGCATCATTTACTTCTATCTCGTAACGTTGTGCTGATTTTAAAGCGACATATCAACATTTTTCATTCATCTTTCGCATATCATCGATTTCCACTGTACGTGGGATCTGCCAAATTTGTTCGATAATTTATTTTGATATTCTGTCCTTAGACCTAATAATTAGCGATTCAAAAATACACGTGGAGGTTTTCTCTCTGTACAAAGTCCAGTATTGAGCAGTGGTGAGGTCCACAAATCTAGCGGTCGAAGTCGGGTGGTTGGCCAGGCCTGTTGTACGGAGGGGACGACGACGGCTTAAGTGTAGACAAGTGCATGTCCACAGTATATGTGTGAGGGAGTTATAAACTAGATTGTGGCACCGCAAAAAGGGGCACGATCTACCATAAGGGCTTCGGTATTTGTATGTTTAGATGATAGGTTGGCGAGCTCAATTATAAGTCGAGATACTCAGACTCGGATCGAGCCGTGAGTGTGAGTTTGAGTGAGCCCGGGTTCGTAATATTTTGATGAGCTTGAGTCCGAGTAAGTCTGGTCGAAGAAAATTTTCGTGAGTGAGAGTTCCATAGTTGGTCACAACTAAAGAACAAATATATGTTCCACGTACAGCTATACCTTTGCCACCCCGAATAAATTCGCATCAAAACACAGTTGTTCATTTGTGTGACGTCAAATATTGTTCGCACATTTTACATCGGTGGTTTTCTTATGAAGACACAAGTAGGTGCCACTGGTTATCGGTCAAAAACATTGACTTCCTTGGCAATTTCGGCAAATATTTCAACATAACTCTCTGCCAAACATGGTTTTTCAAGTAAGAACGTCGAACTTTCATTTGTTATTGGGCGTATTACTTGTGTTAGCAGCAAAAAAAAAGCACTTATGGTAGCAACGGAAGCCACATAGCAAGAATTTCTCGCACAAATAAATGGCTGGTACCCGAAAATTTCGGGGCGGTGCTTGTTCTTTTATTTGTATCTTTATTTTTATTCTTAGGTTGTCACCGACTCTAGTTAGTGCGGCTTAGAAAAGTTTTCGTGACACTGAGCCCAAGTAAGTTTAAAGCACAAGATAAAGGTGTCGAGTGAGTCTGTCTGAGTTCTACCTTTTTTTTGCCACCAGGCGATCCTATCTGTTCATCATCAGCATCACTATGAGCATTACCTGGATATCGTTAATAGTCGCGCCTACAGACACGTATTCCAAAGCGTATTGTTTATACACCATTTCAATGTGTATTGATCAGTGGTGTGTATCACGCAGGGGGGTGCCTTCAACTCCACCCCCCCCCGCCAACTCTTCCAGTAACATTCTTGATAAAGATATCATACGTGGCCACTTCTTTCAAGGAAAATTTTCTTAGTGGTATGCAACCACTCGCAGCTCGCATTCGATGGTACTATATTAAAAAGCGGCAAGAATAAGAACACCGATTACGTGAAATATCGGTGTTATAGAGCATTGGCATTACGGTCGAAAAAGCTAATTCAAGACAAGTGGAATCGTGAGGCGACTACTTGAACTCACTCAAACTTAGATCGAGCCGTGAGTCTGAGTCGGAGCAAGTGCTATTTTGGTGAGGTAAAGTCCGAGTGATTACGGATCAGAAAAATGGTGGGACTGGGCCTGAGTGAGCCGCAGGATCCAAATAAATTTAAGGAGGGAGTATAGGGAGCTCCGTCTATCTTTTGTTGACCTATGGTTGAGTTAGTATGACACCAAAAAAAGGGATACAGACGCACTTTAATGTACAGAATCGGCACTGCTGGTACAACAAGCGGCACGTTCAAATGCAAAGAAAAATACAAGAGTACACGAAGGCGAATGGTCAGCGTTTTTGAACAATTGACGACAGACATTGGGATGTATTTTCGCGTGAAAGCTTACCTCAAACCGGGAGTCTTACATGCATTTACGGCAAGGGCACAACGTCTTTATCAGTTGTGAGCTTTTTATATTACCGAAGAAACGATTACGAAAACGCGACCTCTGTCTCGATAAGGTAAATAAAATTACTAACTTTTTTTGCGAGTTCTGTCAAAAAAAAGAAAAGCCGAAATGCATATCAATATTTTCGTTAAATTCACGAGTAGCGTTAGTGCTGACGGCTACCACTAGCAGTCGAGGCTTTGAATTAGGGGCAAACTTTGGTCGTTTTCCTGCAAGCACCTTAACGAAAAAAAACAAGAAAAAAAGACATACTTGATGAAGAGGTTTGAACGAGAAACAGTCGCTTCTATTGTGGGCACATCTAGAAAAAAAAGTCTTATGTCAAGCTCTGGCACGCGTGAATACCTTATAAAGCTGAGGCCATGAAGTGAAATTCCAATATAGGAAATCGATTGCTTGCGCTCAGATGGCCATCGCGTATAGAGGAGCCACTTTTCTATCCTCTCCCTTTCCGGTCGTTCCACTTTTGTGAGAGCGTGGAAAGACGGGAGGAGTTGGGGTTCTGAACCGTTTTCTAAAGGTTGAAGTATGTGAGCGTATATATAGGGTCCATCGAGTTCCTCGGTAAAATATAAGCTTGAGCGCGGAGCTACTGTTGAGCTGTCGCACTCTGATGCAGACAGTTACGGGGCTCACTTTCAGCTTCTTTTCTCTTTTAAGAATCACATAAGGGGTTCGCTCAGCGAAACTATTGAGAGACGTTGTAAGCGCGCGTGCGAGGCACATCACGTCTCCTTCCTTTTCCATATTTCTCGATACTCAACAGGCTTAAGCCCCGTCCTATTTCGATAAGCGCTTGTTCATTTGTATGCTCGTTGACGCAACTTATCGAAGTGAACTGGACAGTAAGTACCCAAGCTGAAGGGTACTGTGCTAAGTGTTTACTATAGATAAGCACCACCTCTGCCTGTCCCCATCGTCGCTCTTAATCCCTGTTTTTGTCCCCTTCCCGCATCTACTGGGCAGAGTAGTAGGCTAGAGCGCGCTAGCTCAGGCCGACACCTCTGCCTTCAAAAAATTTTTCATTCCCTCTCTTTCTCTTCCTGTGAATTGTGCGTATCACAACGGAAGTGCGACAAACACGTGACCGAACGCTATGTGAGCGCTTTCCTAAGTATGCGCAGAAATGTTTTTGTGTCTACTTTTTTTATATCGCAGTGTAACCTGTCTGTTAATGGTCGTACCTCGTCTAACAGCGCAAACAGTTTGAAGCCGGGGTATATGCCTGCGTATCATCGTCCGCACTTCCTACTCCAGCTGCGAGGGTACAGCCTGACTAGAGCTACGTGGGTGAGAGGGAAGCCAATTGTTGTGTATGGAGCCTGGTAGAGAAGGACAAGTGATGTGAGAAGGTGAAGCTGGGTACCAAGGAGGAGAGCAAAGGTAATAATAACTATAAGGGCTGAACGTTCCCAAGCAACGATACGATTATCGAGGACGCCGTAGTGGAGTGCTCCGCAAATTTTGAAGCCTGGATTTTTGCAGCCTGCACCTAAATTTACGTATACAGCCCTCTAGCATTTCCGCCGAGATTCGATCCCGCGACCTTCGGGCCAGCATTCGAACCACTAGGCCACCGCGGCGGGTATAGGAGAGCAAAAGTGAAGTGATGGAGGCGGCGGTGTCGATAGCAAACGAGAGCTTGGTTACTGTGCTCGAAAAAGGAGTCCGCCAATAGAAGGGTGAGCTCGAGCACACAGGATACAAGCGCAGGAGGAGGAAAGGTACGCCGAGCGTTAGACAGAGCGGAGGAAAGGCGCGCTGAAGCCATCAGCTCCACTGCTTAATCACCCTTGGCTAGGCAAAGGCAATTGAAGCTAGGCGTGATTTTTGTTGTCTAGTTATGTTCTCTAGCATCAGCATCTACGAGAGTTACCGTTGTTCATGATGACTTTTCACGAACATCACCTGACGTCACCTCGCAAACGGAGTCAAGGCAAGCTGTGTGGCCGCCATCTCTGGGTACCAGCTGCTTGGGACGCCATGGGCCCTCTCACTCGAACGCACACAGCAAGAGATTGTGACGTCAGATTAGGGCAGGTGCCCATCACGTTCTTTTGTGTTCATCCTTGGCGCGGCTGGCAAATGGAGGAAAGCGGGGGAAGTACAAAAGAACGCTCGGACGGAACGACTGCGTGTCCTTCTCCGCAGTGACACTCTCTAATGAGCTAAACAGCCTTGTTGACAGCCATGTCTGGGTACTTAGCGCTGAGAAACTATCTGTGACGTCACTCAACACTATGTATATACTCAGGCTCTTTCTAAACTCACTGTAAGTTTTAATTTGGCTCCCTTGTTTCACGTGCGGTTTTTTTACTTTTTTGTTTCATTGTACTTTTTTATTTTTTGTTTTCTCTGTCAAAGTGTTGTTAACATTCCCCCTCTGTGATGCGTCTGGCCCTGATGAGAGGTATAATAAAATGAAATAAAATGTAACTCAACTGTCTGTAATGCTTAACCAGTCAAAGCGACACTAAAGTCAAATAGCATTTTACAACATAGTGAAAGCTCAATGTATGACACCATCTAAAACGACAATAATATCAACGGCAGTGCCCTACTTACAGAGAAATTAAGGTAAATGCACAAGAATATATGCGCCGTTGTAGGAAATTTACAAAATGTTCCCAATGACGTCATACGAACCGCCTATAATTCATCACTAGTAATCGATCCAGCTTCACTAAACAAAGAACCTTCTGTGCACCAAGAGACGCAATAAAATGCTGCTTGTTCGTTTTGGTTTGATTCATGGAAAAAATGAACCGCCAGACGTTACTATAGGGAATGGCGCAAGTGGTTCAAAAAATTCAATTTTCGCGTGGTTAAACTGGACAGGTCATGCCATCCAGCGAGGCCCAGTTAAACAAAAACACGCCTTTCATCTCGGAGTCAATGGCAGGAAATTGATAAATGGGCGTTGTTGCGGCTGTGGCTCCTGCTGCTTACGTTCTGCTGCTACTAAAGTGTCTGCAGCCGCGCAGTAAAGCCGGACAACGTATACGGCAACAGTGGCGTGAGATGGTCCGCTTCTTGAAGCGGGTAATTTGATGTGCGCTAACCTGATTCAGACCACTAAAAGTCATTATATTTCAAATTAAGCCCTTCCATGGCACAAAAGTAACACTACGAGGTTTCTGAACTGCTATTTCAACAATCAACGCCCACTTAGTAGTTGCTCTCAGTGTCCCTTTAAGTATCGCGAAAAGAGGCGTGCTAGCCATCGGGACTTGTTCGGTCAGTCACCTATTCTCGTTTTTTATAGCATTTTCGCTAATTAGGTGCGAAGGGGATGCCAAAGGCATCTGACAAAGCAACTCTTTTTCAGCCATTTTCCAGCAAAACGTGCTTCCTGGTGATTTTGCTTCCGCTTTAGGGAGGGCGCCACTAGACATTCACGTTGTTGGACGGCCATCGTTTCGCAGCAGTTGAAGCAGTCGATAGTTTGCGACAGACTCCAAGGTCTATTGTACGACATAATAGGCAATATGCTTATTGCAGGATCTTATGACGGAATATGTATATTTTCATTTTTCTTAGGCTTTGCACTTTCATAGAAAGCCAACATTCTCAAACATTAGCTCTGTTTCAATGATTTGAATTACGAACACCTGCGGAAAACTTGTGAAACAAATGTCAATTTTCCCGCGATTTCGCCATACAAGTCGGTTTTAGTGCATGTTATTATTTTTCTTTTTTAAAGTAGGGAGGAGCGGCAAATGATTGCGATGTCTGTGTAAAAATATTTAAAGGAAACCCATTATTTCGAAGCACCACACAACTACCTTCTGGGTTTTCCTAGGTTTTTTTTTTCTTTTGTAGTGCTCCGAACACGCCGCTTAGGTCGGTCGATCGTACTTCTATTAAACTAGTCATATATGTTCATTCTGCGTTGAGCTTATGACTGATCATTGCAAGAAAAAAAGATGCCGAAGTCAAGGTTTAGGTCCCAGCTGCAATGAATCTGTGGAGCGCCATATTTAAAGCGGAAATCTTGAGCGCAGCAAAATCACACACAAAAAATCCTTGACATTAAGGAAGCAAGGTATGGTAAAATCGAAGTGCAGCTCGTGAAACAGCCAAGACCAAGTAGCAAGGAAAAACTCGTTAGCGCCAATGAGCAAATGGTTGAAACGACAAAACTATCTAATAGGTCGGTGCGTCAGAGCGAGGTAAATCTGACAATAAATTCTCGAATATTTCGTTTCATGAGTTGAACTCCACTCATTTTTTTCCACCTTACCAATGCTATATCATGTTTTCGTGGTAGATTAGTGGTTATTGTGCTCGGCTGCAGACCAGAAGGTCATGAGTTCGATTCTGGGCACGGTGGGCGCACTTCCATGCTTGCTAAACGCAAGAGGTCCGTATACTGTGCGATAACAGCGCACGTTCCAAAGTTCTCAATTTCCGGGGGTCTCCACTACACGTCTCTCATAACCACATCATGGTTCTGCGACTTAAAATCCCAGACAACACTAGTGATACACCAAGAATCAGTATTGATTAAACCCTTTCTTACTAACAGTACTACTGCAAGTCATTTGTTGTGAATACAGTTAAGCGTTATCGCGACACAAGATCGTCGCGAGAGTATTTTAGAGATAGTTTTGAGTATTTATATTTTCGGTATCCAGATCATGGAGAAACATTTGGGAAATATACTTGTATCTGAGTAGTGAAGTATTTTTGCCAAGTACTGATTATGTCGCGATTCAGGGCGGGACGCTGGTATTTTGTTACTTCTTTAGGAAAGGATTCGACGTTTTTCCAAGGCCTGAGGAACACATTTTCGTCCTCTTTCAAGCAAAAGTGCTCCACCGGTCAGCGACACAGTGCAAGGGGGTTCTACACGCGCACAGGATGGCCCATGTCGTAAATGTGGCTGACGACGTTGACGGAATAATCATGCAGGGAGCATTGTCGTCCTTTACATAGGAAAGTTACTGTCTTTCAAACCAAGTGCCACACCCCTAATCATTTTTGAGTGGAAAGCCACTTCGAGAGTTCAGGCCTTGCGACTGAATTGACGCGTTCTGAGAGCCTACCCAAAGGCAGCTGAAGTTCGAGAGCAGTTGACCTTATGTCTTACGCTCCTCGCTTCTAGAGTAAATGTAAGTTTTTTCTTAATGCACTTCCATTCGTTAGTGATTGGGGCGATATTTCTTTCCTAGCAAGTTTCAAAGCATTGGAATACTATTTATTTATGATATTACCCGGCTCCTTTTAAGTGTCCGAGCGGAGCACAAGGAACTTCGAATTAGCAAAGTATCCCAGTATTTTATCTTTGCATCTGTATCCCTGTAACTGCATTTCGAAATACTTTTCCTTGTTTTTTTTGAAAAAGTATCCGAAATGTTTCGTTACGTCAAGGGTAAATGAACTCAGTATCTCGATTTTAGGCTTCCAGCCTTTGTGTTTCGATATACGTACTCCAGAATCATTTCCCGAGTGTATTTGCCCAGCCCTGGAATGCAGGCTCTGCTTTATACCCGCTAAGGAAGGAAACGGAACTCTGTGTTCCACCCAGTGAATGCTATTGTACAGTGAAGTTATAGAAGCTCTACCACACGTCCGTGAAGACCACAAATAATGCTAGAGAACTGACAGCCCGACAGCTCGTATATTAGTAGTATTTATGTCTGTACTGCTTGGTTAGTCGTCGTGCTTCGTTGCAGCACATTTGTCTGCCTGTGTGACATCTACTAAATTTTCCTGCCCATCAGTTAACAACTATATAAAACTGTCTATGCCTTTTGAAGCGAAGCTGATCTTAGTCGAGGCTTCCGCGTCCATTTGCGCAGTGGTCTTGGAGTTTGGTCGGGTTGAGCGAGTGAGACTTGATACGTGGGGTTTAACGCCCCGAAACCACCATATGCTTATGAGAGACGCCGTAGTGGAGGGCTCCGGAAATTTCGACCACCTGGGGTTCTTTAACGTGCACCCAAATCTGAGCACGCAAGTGAGTGAGACTTAGTAGCAGAGGAAGGGCTGCACCGTGCCAACATAAGTGAGGAAGTTGCCAGAATGTTCTCAGGCGTGAAGGTGTACATTTGATTAACTCGCCTAGGTAGATGTAACAAGCATCGAATGCAAATTCAGGGGATCAGGGGAAAGCTCGTGACAGAAATAGTTTATGGAAACTTATGAGTGAGTGAAGCTTGTGGGAAGAGGAGGAATAAACTTTGTTATAAGAAACCAGCAGGTTTAGGTGGCCGGGCCTGAGCCTCCCATGAGGGGACGTCAAGGGCTTGGATCTATGCTGCATGCCTCACGGGCGTGCTGGGTCGCCCAGGTTTTTTCGTAAAGAGCGGGGCTCCGCAGAGCCTCATGGAGCTTCGAGCCGGGAGAGTGTATTCATTATGAAACAGCAGTGCGCACTGAAGGTAGACACAGTACAAAGCTGGTTAAAAATCGACGATTCTTACCAAAGTGAATTATGACGAGTGGGCGAAGCTGGGTATTTAGGTTCATAATGTCTACGTTGAAGTCAACGAATATTATAAAGGACAGACAGATGAATGGATGATGCATGGACGGATAGATGGACAGGTGAACGGATGTACGGAAGGGTGGACAGATGGACAGATGGACGCACGTAGGGACGTACAGATGCAGGAAAGGATGGGCAGATGCACGGAAGGTTGGACAGGAGAATAGACAAGCATACGGACGGCGCAGGGTATCATGTGCTGTGCGATCATATAGTTTGCTTGATTTCGAGAATGTATTGGGACAACGGCACTGCCCGGCACCCAGTTCCCAAAGGCAACGAAACCGCTGTTGCGTTTTTTCAGGACACCAGTCTAATTTGGCGTTCGTGATGCCAAACGTGGAACTGTTACGCATCGGCTCAATCAGTGACTTTTCTCTCCTCCACTATGAGCTTTCCTTCCCCACTGCAGGGTAGCCTTCTGGGCTCAGTCCTGGTTAGCCTCTCCTCGTTTCTTGTTATTCTCTCTTTTTGAGACGATTTTTTACACAGACGTTATCGTTTTTTGATGTGGAGGTGTTCGGTTTCGGTTTTGGTTTTGTGGAGCATAACGGACGCCAACAAGGCTCGGCCCTAATGAGATTCGCCCATAAAAGCACTGATTGTGTCCGGCGTCAAGTGTATACAGTTTCCGCGTTCCTTGCTTTCCTTGAGATTTCAACGACTCGTCCACCTTTCATATTTACAAAGATGCCTTCCATTGTCCAGGTTCACGCTTCAGGTTAAGCATAACTGTTTAAGACTGGAAGGCGGTTAATTAAACTTATGTTTTTATTTCGTCCACAAAATAATAAAGTGTGTACATGAGATCGCTGTATTGATGTGTACGAGCAGCGGAAGGTTGTAGTTCTACTAGCAAGCACATCAAGGTACCTTCAGGAGCTTGTGAATTCATAGGGCAGTGACACGTTTTATATACGTCTTTACTTTGCAGGAGTCGTTTGTTGTTGTCCTTAATAATGATACGAGTAGCTTCTTTACTCAACTATCTAGAATAAAGTTTCTTCCACATAATACAGGGTGAACAAAGTGGCGTCAGTTCAGCTACAAAGAAAAGCGACATTCTCTTTCTTTAGTTTTTTCTTATTTAGCCACGCTGTGGTGGCTGTTGTGTATCATAAAAACCCGGAGGTACAAACACCGTCTCAATGCCTAAGAATTTTTATGCGAAGAAAATACTATTTACATAATTTAGGCAGTTAGGTTCAAGCAGCCGCACGCTGATCGGTATGTCCACAGAGTGTTGTTTTTTCGCACACCATCTACCAATGTTTGCTCCTGTTACTTTGGGAGAGTCAGTAAAGGAAAATCTCTGAGTGGAAGAGTTGCGAGACTACTGAGCTGTTTTCTGTTCTGTAATTTCCTTAGTAACTGATGTCCGAAAATGTTGATGCTGGTAGTAAATAGGTTACTTTACAGACACGTGGTCAAAGGATGGTAATATTAAATAGATGTCGAGCTACGTGAACGATGTCGCTCGCAGCTGACGATGGCTTCGTTGGATTGGTTGGGACATTAAAAACGCAGCAAATAAAATAGCACCAGTTGAACGCGGTTATCACCATGCGACAGTAAATCATGGGGTATACGCAAATAATGTAAAAAGAAAACTCGGCAGACCTCCCGAATTTCGGGAATCAGTTTCATGCCAAGCAGACAGCGACTGTTTACGCTGCAGTTTCTTGCGCTTTGAGTCAGAGGTTACACGAGGTGGATCGACGTGATTTTGTGAATGTAGTAGTTGAGTTCACATCGAGCGCTTACGAGGCATGCAAACTACGCTGACGTTCTTATGGTCTGACAGAACATCACTAATGTTAGAGCACAGACGCCTGTTTCATTGACACAAAGCGTACTCTTTAGTGTGATTAACGTTTCCCGTTACTCGACCCCGAAGCAATAAACTAACTACTATTACGCATGATATTCACATAAACACAAGGTTCAGAGCGATACTGTGAATAGTGTTTGTTAGTCTAATGTTCCAGGGTCTAGGAACGTTTGAAAACAGATTTTTGAGCCACAGGAGTAGATACAAATTGTTTATTCAACTTTTGAAATAGCCAAGTGAACACTGGAACCAAAAACCCTATAAAGTGAGATATCCAGCACTACCTCCACAATTGACACTTCACCGAAGTGGCTCTCCCATGGGGCCTTTTTCCAAAGCAGGTTCAATGGGTTGGGTGACTTGGTGGTACATTACTTGATGACCACACGGAGTGCTTGGGTTTGATTCTTGCTGGGATCCTCATTTTTATTTTTTTTCATTCGTTACGTCAACGCAGCTAATGTCCCATTTTCTTGACGCTCTCCTGTTTCAATTGCGAATTTCTGTTGTCACCATTACTGGGTAGATAAGGCAGATGAGAAGGTCTAATCACCAGTACGCGCACACAGTGGCATAAAGTAAGTGCTACAGGTGACGCGAGGGAAGCGTTTCATGAAGTATACGCCAGGGTTTCCGCGCTGCTCATGTCATAATTCGACAGGCAAGTTCGCAATACACTCTCTATTGACGCCAATTTCGGTCAACGCACGTTAAGGAGGCGACCACGAGAGCGCCAATACGTAGTCGGCTACACAGACAGGTATACAGGTACCCAAATAGACACACGCAAAGTGTACTTAGCTAGCTAACAAATACATTAGGATAGCTTTGCTCTGGAAGCGCAAGCCTTACGAAGCAGCATAGCTGGATAACCTTCCTTAGCATACCAGCCAATCCTAGCCTAGCCAGCTTAAGCCGAGATATAGCTGCATGAACATAAAAAGGGCTAGTTTAGCCTGATGAACGGAAGTTGAACTTGGGAAAGGCAAGTTAGGGTTATCTCTCTCGATTAATTTATTTTTTTCTCCTTCTCTTTGTTCATTTCTTTCATTTTTTATATTTTTATCTCTGTCCACTTGTTATCTCGCCTATAGCAACTTGAATGAAATCTCCCGTCTGCTTTTTTTATTGTACGCGATAGCTGTTACACACACCATGCAGCGGTGGTAGCAGACAAGTATGCCAATGAAACTGGCTGTTGTGATTTCATAACAGCTTTTGCTCTCAAAAACTTAAAACATAAACCAAAATAAAGTAAGGATTCAGGACACGTATATTGCATCTTTTGTGAAACGTTGATTGTTTCGGTGCCACAATATGTACGAGACCATAAGAATTATGCGGAAAGATGTTATTAGTGAATTTTATTAGGCGCTTGAAGTCACAGTTGTTGCCTTGAAGGCGAGTTATTCCAAATTTATGTCGGTGGCCCGAACAGCATTCACACCTGCTATATTTTGTTCACGAAATTTCAATGATCGTATAATAGTTTTTGCCTTGCTGAATTGCCTAAATTGGTTGATCGATCAATTGGCGAAACCTGAAAATTAGGCAGGGTATGGCAGAGTTTCATGAGTTTGGCCTCTTACTGAGTAAGAGAAGCGAAAGTCCAGTCGCCTTTTGAGGAAAGAGTCAAGAAGATTTACGATAAAAGTTTCTCAATAAATATAGCAAGTATCTGTGGCTCACAACTCGAGAAGTTGGAAGGAACGAATTGCTAAAGATAGCTATAGCGACAAAGGGTTCTTTAGTGAACCATGTGGGCATCACAGAGCCGTGAACTATTGAGCGGGAAAAAACAACACGGGCAATTCAATAGAAAAGTAACGGATGGACAGACAGGGAGAAAGACAGAGAAAAATAACGTTTGTTCGCACCCTTTAGCATCGATGGGAAAGAAGGCTTTAATCTCAGTTCCCATTCATCCCCCTAACCATTGGTCGGAGTGTTTCGGAACCCAGCGGCGTTGAGGAGAAGGGCGATGACGTTGCATTGATTATCTGTTTCGCGGTTGAGTAATTACGCCTTGCCGGGTCCTACATTTCTCTGTAGGTCGTTATAGGAAGTGCAGCTTCAAAATATGCGGACTATATCCGCAATGCATTTCCAGTGTGTGCATCTGGGGTTGGAGACTTCCGAATGTGATTTACCATACGGTTGATGGTCAGCGGATGCTCCTGTTTGCAATTTTCTCCACGTGATTTACTCTTTTTTATTTCGATGAGCTGTTTATTAGCCACTAGAAGGTTTTATGACCGAGTTTATGATGAAAAGTGTTCCCTTTAAATGTTCTTGCTTTTTCCCCCACAAGGAGGGGTACCCCGAGTGGATTTAGTTGTTTCAGTGGTGGTGCATTTGAACGCAGGAAGCAGGCTATTGGAACTGAGAAAAACGCGTTTCTTAAAAGTGCTGTGAAAAACTAGTTTTGTGTTTTCACTGGCTCTACATTCTCTTTTTTACCCGAAAATCAGTAATAGTTTGCTTGTTATTTTGTTCTGCGAACGAGAAGACGAGAATTCGGAAGACGAAATGCATTGCGAAAATGCGATGGAGGCGAAAATGCTGGAGGTTCGTGTGCTTAGATATGGGTGCATGTTAAAGAACTCCAGCTGGTCGAATTTCCGAAGCCCTCCACTACGGCGTCTCTGATGATCATAGGGTGGTTTTGGGCCGTTAAACCCCACGTATCAACCAATGAAATAGATATGATGAAAGCGATCTTCGGGTAAACAAGCACTCCTTCTAAAGTTGTCACCCGTGCACAGCATGCCTGCATGTCTGTAAGGGCGCGCCTGCTGCTGTGCACGTGACGTCACAACCCGCAACGGCCGCAAGGTGTCGTGCCGCAGAGCAAGGTCGGCCACTCGCGCACTCTTCACAAACGTGGGCCACGGCTGTACAAAAGCTCTGTCTACTTTGACATGTTCACGTTGATTCACGTCTATCATTTTAAGCACCCCTCAATAGCGTCGCATTTATTCAGTTTCAAGCTTCGCGTCCTGTAATAGAGCACTAACGAATGTATGACGAGGTAAGAATTGAAAATGAGTCTGACTGATTTTTCGCTGTATATTCTCTGTTGGTGTAAGGACCCCCGACATTGACAGCATATTCAAATGGTGGTATAATGAATGTCTTGTACGCCAACAACTTTATATTACTCGTAGATTTAGGCAAGGTTCTCCTCACATATTCAAACTTCCTCATAGCCCTTTCCTTTTTAATGTGAGCTACATGGCTGTTCCACCTAAAGTCCGACGTGATCACTAAATCAATGTACTCATATTTATTAACAAACTATACAAGTTATGACCACTGGTGCTGCATACAAATAGTAATGCATTCTTTTTGCGTGTTATGACCACTGATATTGTTTTTGTAGTTTTGAGGTTCACTTGCCATTCTAAGCACAATGTAGCTATAACGGATTAAGACGAACTCAGCAGAAGCTGATCTGCCTCGCTTTGAATTTCTTGGTTAAGTATGCAGTCGTCTATAAGAGCCGAAATTTCACCTGTATGCTTTTCACTACGGCTTTTATAAACAGCAGAAAAGATCACCCATAACAGATCATTGCGGTATCAGACGAGATCAATTTAGCGTCGTCGAGAATGACTGCTGCCACCTACCTGTCAGATACGCCTCTATTCATCAAAGAAGGTGGTCATTTTTTTAGAATAAGTTTTAGTTTTAATCACAACTTTTGATGGAACACATGGTCGAATACCTTCCCGAAATCTAAGAATATTATGCCAACCTGACCTTGATCGTGCAGTGCTGCCGCGATTTGATGTACAGTCTCATGTAAATTTAAGATAGAAATGGTCAACAGCGCCGAGTGCAAAGACCGTACTGTCGAATAAACTATTCGGCACCCCCGTTTTTTTACTGCCTGACTAACGCAAACGACAGCTTTCACCTCAGTAGTAGTTTCAATCACCTGCGCAGAAACGACTTCACTGTCGAGAAGACCGTAAGACTTCCCATCACAGCTCCGAAAGCCGCGAAAACGCTAGTGCTTTCTCTTAACGATACCGGACTGATTCACCATCGTTGATCTCAAACGCGGAACTGTTACGTTGGCTGAAACAGTCATTTTTCTCTCCTGCGCTGTAGCGTTCCTTTCCTCAGAGTAGAGCAGCCTGCCAGGCTCAGCCTAGGTTAGCCTCTCTGCCTTTTTTTATCCTTCTTCCGACTTCACCTTCCGAATTTCGAGATGACTCTCTGGAGCGTACTTGGCCTCATTTCTAAGACTGCACCTTCGGAACCGCTAACCGTCTGTCTCTATTTGGCCCGAATATCTTTCATTCCCTTTACTCTCTTCAGTGAATTCTTTCGTAATTCTTCTAAGGCGGCTAAGAGTCGACGACTGTGTATTTGTGCACTCCCCCCTTTTCCTTCCGAACACCCACACCTTTGTTTTGTTTTTGTTTTTGCTATTGTTGTTACTGCGTGTTTCCGCGGGCCGCATTGCTTTGCCTACGTCGTAAAAATGGTATTGTTTAAAGCTTCCGAACCTTGATTTTGCCTTCCCAGCTTTCTATGTTCTTTTTTTTTACTTTTCCTCACCGTACGGTGCATAGTAATTC
This sequence comes from Rhipicephalus annulatus, assembly GCA_013436015.1. Taxonomy (NCBI): domain Eukaryota; kingdom Metazoa; phylum Arthropoda; class Arachnida; order Ixodida; family Ixodidae; genus Rhipicephalus; species Rhipicephalus annulatus. The sequence continues at coordinate 26,312 of WOVY01006776.1, read as the reverse complement.
TCTGAAATGCGTACCGCAGAAAGATCGCAATCTATTTCCCCGAGTCTTTTAGGCGCTTGCATTGTGCTCCCTACCAGGCGGAAGAAATTAGACGCCTTATTCTCCTTTTAACCACCACCACCACCACCACTCCTTTTTTTTTCAGTTCTGTCTTGCATCAAAGCACCTTGTCGTTTCACGAAAAAAAAATAAAAAAAACACTGGCATGGCAGAACGACTTGTGGCTGGGCCATTTGCCACAACCGAAAGCGGACCTGTTCTCGCGCCGCGGCAACGCGAACAGCCTCGTGAACCATTCCGGCTAACATCACCGCCAGTCCGCCGTGTTCACCTCTAGAGATGGGAACGGCAGATAACAAGCCGAAAAGCCAGCGAAGAACTGCGCGAACAAAGGAAACGAAAACTAGCATCATGTAAGAAGGAAGGAAGACGTAACAATGACTAGCAAAAACGCAAAGGAACACGGTTCCTTAGAATACTTGCCGAGCGCACCAACTGCGTGCTTCAGAGAATAGAATAGACTCCACATGCAGGTTACAGGATTCAAAACATGCAAAAACAAGGAATGAAAAAAAAAACGTTAGGAGGAACCCACACCGGAAAGTTAAAATAATGTTTTTAATGCTGCGTCTGGCGCGGAATTTCAAATCGTACGCGACACATTTGAAGGTGTGTGCGGAGACAAACTGAAATGTACATACGCAAGAAGCGTAAAATATCCACTGAATGACGAACAAAAGTGACTCCCTGTCCTCGTTTACTGTTTTCATCATTGTGTAAAGGTACCCTCAACTTTGTTCAGCTACACGACGCGATCAATTCAGAAGAAACTGCGGGTGCGTGGTGCAGCGACCGAGTGAATATGTTGCGACGAAGCCAGCTTTCCATTGCAAGGTAAAGAGACGGCAATGTCATTTGCATACGAAGTCGGAGTTAACAAAGGAGATGGCCTTTGTTGCTGGCATCACTTTTTTTTCTCGGTTTCCTACTCCATCTAGCTTTCTGCACCACACAGGGATGGCTCTTCAATGTAAACTCTTCCGGTTGCTACACTGTTGCGTTCCGGAAGAGAGTTGTCTTCGTATTCACGCTACCTCTATTGCTGCCGCATGTGGCAGTTACTTGCACGCTACGTGCTGTCCGTTACGCGATGACATGGAGAGATGAAATGGAGAGATGAAATGACGCAGTAGGCAGGAGCGAAAATTGAATCATTATGTGAACACGGAAGAAAGAAACATGCGCGACAATTGAGAGAACTGTCCGAGGCTGTTTTAAGAACGCAGTCGGAGTGTGTGCGCAGATACTCACGGAGGAGTTGGTTTCAAAAAGTTGTTCCCCTTTATTCAAGGCAGATGAATTCGTAGAGAGCCAGATTTCAGAGACGGAGAGTGTAACTGGCATATACGGTCGTTAGAAACGGTTAAACAAATTTATTACCTTTTTGTTTATATGGCGAAATGATGACTTTGAGATCTCGAAAATCGTGCTTAAGGATTCTTCAGCAAAAAAAAAAAAATTGCCCGCAGCTTCCCTCGGGGGAACACTGAGGAGCATGCGGAGCATATAATTGGTTAACGGTGTGTTAAAGTGCGACTTACTTGGGTCGATGGCTAAATTGGTTAACGTGGTTGTGAAATGGGGTGTTAAATTGCGACTTACTTGGGTCGATGGCTAAATTGGTTAACGTGGTTGTAGGAGGGGGTGTTAAATGAGTGAACACGTACACACGTATGCGAAAGGACGGCGCTGGTCGAAGGGACGTCGATCATTGTGTTTGTGGATTCGTTGGAATTCATTTCACCGCGACCTTGGACGTCGACGCGCCGTACAAACCAACCGACGAGCGGCAACTGAGCGAGCGAGCGCCGACCTTGAGTATATATACAGCGCGACGGCGCATGCACTGTCAGCTGTCGAATGTTCGAGAAGGGGGAGAAGCGCAACGGCGCATGCGCGCGCGTCAGCTGCCGATGTTCTCGAAGCGCGACGGCGCATGCGCGCGCGTCAGCTGCTGATGTTCTCGAAGCGTGACGGCGCATGCGCGCTACATTATACAGCTAGCGAAAGTTCGTGAAGAGGCGAAGCGCACACGGTGTGTAGACGAGGAAGGGTGCACAGATGGTGGAGGAGTGAAGCGCGCGCGGTGTGTAGAGGAGGAAGGGATGCACAGATGGTGGAAGAAGGAGGAGGAAGCTTGCGGACGGCGCCGCACTACAAGCCTCGAGTATTAGATGCTCCGCATCTAATACTTATTTTCGCCCTTGTCACGTTCATTATCACGTTAGGTCTTCATTCCCACCGGGGTTGTATGAATACCCGAAGCGTGCTTCTGCCATGCGTAAGTTCCTTTACGAGTGAACGTGTGGTGTTTTAGATGCGGAGCATCTAATACTCGAGGCTTGTAGTGCGGCGCCGTCCGCAAGCTTCCTCCTCCTTCTTCCACCATCTGTGCATCCCTTCCTCCTCTACACACCGCGCGCGCTTCACTCCTCCACCATCTGTGCACCCTTCCTCCTCTACACACCGCGTGCGCTTCTCCTCTTCACGAACATTCGCTAGCTGTATAATGTAGCGCGCATGCGCCGTCACGCTTCGAGAACATCGGCAGCTGACGCGCGCGCATGCGCCGTCGCGCTTCGAGAACATCGGCAGCTGACGCGCGCGCATGCGCCGTTGCGCTTCTCCCCCTTCTCGAACATTCGACAGCTGACGCGCGCATGCACCGTCACCCACCATCTGTGCCGCGCGCGCTTCTCCCCTTCGAGAACATTCTACAATTCTCCTGATTCTCCAGTGGACGCGCATGCGCCGTCGCGCTTCGAGAACATTCAACAGCTGACAGTGCATGCGCCGTCGCGCTGTATATATACTCAAGGTCGGCGCTCGCTCGCTCAGTTGCCGCTCGTCGGTTGGTTTGTACGGCGCGTCGACGTCCAAGGTCGCGGTGAAATGAATTCCAACGAATCCACAAACACAATGATCGACGTCCCTTCGACCAGCGCCGCCCTTTCGCATACGTGTGTACGTGTTCACTCATTTAACACCCCCTCCTACAACCACGTTAACCAATTTAGCCATCGACCCAAGTAAGTCGCAATTTAACACCCCATTTCACAACCACGTTAACCAATTTAGCCATCGACCCAAGTAAGTCGCACTTTAACACCCCGTTAACCAATTATATGCTCCGCATCCTCCTCAGTGTTCCCCCGAGGGAAGCTGCGGGCAATTTTTTTCATTAGGCCATTATGCGTTCGAATAAACACTCACCGCCATGAGTGGTCTCTATCATTTTTATAAGTGCGCGTATAACGCAATTATTCGGCCGGCACCTTTTCTTTCTTCGTTCTCTTCTTCATCTTCTGCATTGCTCCTCTAACGTAGGTTTGGAATGGTCATTGACAAGGACACGGCATAGTGACACACCTATACTTACCCCAATAACATGTCTACATTATTTTCATTGGTATTTTAACATCATAGGAGCCTCATATACTCGCACAGCTAATACCCTCGTGCACCGTTTATCTAATTTTAACGCGTACACTTATAACTCATACAATTCTCGGCAGGAAATTATAGACCTCTCAGCAGCCGTTTGCACCAACGCGTCATGTCACTGTCAGCTCATTCTTACCTCTGTCTGGCCTTTCTTGGTCAAAAGTGACCCTGGCGCCAAGAAAACATAATAATCACCAAACAGCGAAATAGATCACGTGCGTATACCAACCGGCTTTTTTTTCAGAACTCCGTGGTTGTCAGTGAACGCGTGAAAAACTATCAGAGCTCTACGTGCTCAAACATGAAAATTGAGAGAGCTCAGGGGCTCGGATTTGTAGTGGTAATATATGATTACGCGAACGCGCTGTTAGTGGACATGCACTTGCGCATCTTAGAGTTGCAGCATGCACAAGTATTCACTGATGAAATGATCGTAGGCGCAATGCCTGCTTCAACTGGTTCAACTGGTCAATAACCCAAACAACAACAACAACAACAACAACAACAACAACAACAACAACAACAAAAACAACAAAAACAACAAAAATATTCGATGGAATCTCACAGACGTCCCCCCCCCCTCCCACAAAAAAAAACAACCTCATACTTTGGAGAATCATTTACTCAGCACGAAAATAACTGTTTTTTTTGAGCAAGCGCGGCATCTTAACGAGGTTGTGGAACAGTTGCAGGTAACCACTACCACGATCTGTAAGTGCGTATCATATCGCGAAATTTTCAACGATTACGTAACGTACAAACTTGAAGTGATATAAGTATAGAAGTGCCGGTGTATTACTTATCATGGGCGAAAAGGATCGGTCTGCGTCGGCTGGCGAAAGATTCGTTCGAGTGGCAGCTCCTAGTTTTTTGTTGGATGTAGAAGGCGGCTTCGACTCGTCCGCCAGTTGCACTGCTGTCCTAGAAGTACGTTGTTTCGAGGAACAAATGAAACAGTCGTCCACGTGTGGACACCACCCTCTCGACATCGTTGTCGAAAAATCCGCAACCTAAGTAAGAAAGCTCATGAGAAAGAAAAAAACAGGCATAAGATAGCAAAACAGAAAACGCTATTAGGAAACTCGAGAAGAACTCGGCGTCAATACGAGCTCCAGCCGACACCCGAGCATCACACCCACACCCCGTAGTCGTGTAAACAAAGAAACTTTGATAAACAAGGAGCTTGAACGCCCTATGCGCGCATGCGTATATGTGTGTGTGTGCCTTTCCTCGTCGGTTGATTCGCATCTTTTTAAATTTTCTTTTGCGAGATTGCAGTGTTGTTTGGGAAGCCCGCCATCGTACAACTGTTGTTGTACGACGTCGTCTTCGCTCGAATCTAGCCATACCTTTCCAAAGAACACACACACACACGTTGTCGCAAGACCTCCTCTTTGCTCGAATAAACAGCCTTTTTAGGTAACGTCACAATGAACGACCACAACACACAGACGCACACACGCTCTCAAGTGCGTTCAACTACTACAAACGTGACACGCAGAGATGTACGCGCCGAACGGTGTGTTCTCGCTTAAGTATCGAGTCGGGACGAAGTGGCGCGAAGAGTGAACCGTAGTATAGCGTATACGCAGCATGGCCCCATATCATTCTCGCAGGAGTTCGTCCTGAGCTCGACGTACTTCACGGCAGGGAGACACAACCTTAATATAGTCCCTCGGCAGTCGGTGCAGAATCAATAAGCTCGTCCAGTCGCACCCCAAGTGCGCACGGGCATTTGGCAAGTACTGCAGTCGTGACATCGTATAGTTCAGAACAGTTCGTACAAACGGCACTAGATTGATATTTGTACTACCAGGCTTTCTTCCCATAAATTGTTCTGTTATATTGTAATTGTCTTGATGTGGAGAGGTTTAGGTTAATTTTACCTCGGCTACTCCACATCGATAAGTTCTGCATCAAGAAAAAAAAATAACGAAGGTTACCCAAATGAAGAATGATCGAAATCAACACAATAACACCCTGAAACAAGTCGAAATACCGTGGCAAGGTACAATTTGTTTGCAGCAGTTCACGCTGCAATAAAACCTTTACAAACACACATTTCTCAGTCGACCCAAAGTATTTGTACTAACACCTCATTTCATGTATACGTAATTCCATACATATATTTGCAGCCAGTTGCATGGCGCATGGTAAGCGATTCTTTTCGCCATTGTAGGAAACCTGCGCTTCTGTACCTGCGAAGTCCCTGCTGAGTGCCGCTACGACTCAGCTGCCTGCTCGGAAGCTGACAGACAATCATGCATCAACATGGACATTGCTGCCTCGTGTCCTGTTCTCGCGTCACCTTGCGTCGTGCGAGCCACCGCTGTGAAATCTCGCGCAGGTGATTTCGGGACGCATCGCAACGCCAACCAGTGAACCATAAAAGGACGTAGCAACAATCACCATCCGGAACTCGCAGCCAGTTGCACTGTGCAAAGCGGTTTTTCTTTCGCCATAGTAAGCGAGTCTGCAGCGCTATAGGCGCAATTTTTTTCGCAATTCCAACCAGGCTGCAAACCCCCAACTTATACAGTGCATGATTGTTGGGTTCAAACAGGCATTGACCCATGTTCATACCGTGCCAGGATCGGCTGTTTTGTCGCGCATAGCAGAAATACGAAGTCGTGTTCACCCGTTTGGCTGCGAACACCATGGGCGTTGAGGTCATGTAGCGGTGGGGTATAACTGTTTGTTGTTTTGTTCTGTGCAGCCAACCTGATTATATGTGCTGGGGGCGTGGCAGCAAACCCAGGCCCACATAATGTGGATCAAGTTGGGAATTTGCTCAAAGAATTCACGGCTACTAATGAGAAGTATCAAAAGGATGTATTCACTAACCTCAAGGACATTCATTTGAGCATTGCAGATGTGAAAAAAATACAGTCACAAATAGAACAACGCTTACAAGCAGTAGACAGTATTCACAGATATGTAACTGCAATGGGCTCGCTCTTGCAGGAAGCTTGGGGTGACATCAAAACAATTCAAACGAAACAACTTAACTGAACAAATATCGGGGTGGATAATTTGAACAACCGGATGCCCAGCAATAGTTTGACATTGAAACGAATTCCCGAAGAAAAAAAACGGGAAAATGAATGGACACGAAAAGCTGATCGCGTCATTTCTAACAAAACGATCGGATGTTGAGTTTGATGTAATTTTAACGCACTCACCGTCTCGGGCAAGAAAAGCCAGGATACAATCGCCCCAGTAAAGTTTCTGAACTTTATGGATGAAAGCTATGCTATACTGTTACGCATGCCTTGGAAGAAAAAGAAGATGGGTGAACATGCTGACTGCCCCAAGAGCTGGAGGAAGAAAAGAAGACGACGAGACTGCGATCATCAGCCTGTTGGCCGCTCCGGCGCTTCTCTTCGCGACCAAAATAAACGGCCCCCTTCAGCCGTATACGTCCTGGTCCTCCTTGTGCGTAACAGATTGGTGGAAGCGTGCTGGGTAAGACAAGCCCAACGACGGGAGCTTCACTACCTGGACTACGCCGCAGCCGCCGCCTTGCCGGACTCCCGCCTGCACCGATCGTAATGGCCCAAGATCACCCATCTAACGCTTCAAGGCCAACTCCAATGGGTTCCGTGCCCTACTACCGAGTCCCGCCAACCTTTGGAGGAAAATCGGGAGAGGATGTCGACGCGTGGCTCGTCCAGTACAAGCGAGTCAGCAAGTCCAACGGCTGGGATGCCGCCGCTCAGCTAAGCAATGCGGTCTTCTGCCTTACGGATACTGCGCTCGTGTGGTATGAAAACCACGAGGACACACTGACGACGTGGGACGTTTTTGTTGCAGAGCTGAAAGCGTGTTTCGGCGACTCGAGCGTCAAAAGGAAGCGGGCAGAGCAGACATTGTCTCAACGCGCGCAGCTTCCAGGTGAGACATGTACCACGTATATAGAGGATGTGCTGAAGCTCTGCAAGGTGGTCAATGATCAGATGTCAGAAGACGACAAAGTAGGGCATTTGCTGAAAGGCATAGCCGAAGATGTATATAATTTTCTAATCGGAAAAGAGCACCTGAGCTCGGTGTCCGACGTGATTCGGCATTGCCGAACTTTCGAACAGCTGAAAATGCGCAGGATTGCTCCAAAGTTCGGCCGGCTCACAAATGTTACAACGGTTGCCAGCATCGACACGAGCACCTGCCCAGACCTGTCCTCGACGATTCGAGAGATTGTTCGCGAAGAACTTTTTCGCTATAGAGAACAGACGCATTCAGCAGTTGATCACCATTCTGTAAACGACCAACATTCGGTATATGTGCCACGTGAGGCTGTGACTGCGCCGCCGCCTTCTACGACCCCTTGGCAATCGATGGTTAGTGCAGCAGCTGTTGAGTATAGCGCACCCCCACAGCCTAGAAGAGCACCACGGTTGCCAGCTCCTCGCCATGACCGACGCCCCCAGCGTCCGCCTTCTTCACGACGCCCAGTCTATCCCTATGATATACGGAACGAACCGACCCACTCCGCCAGAGAAGACGATGTTCGATTCATCGACGAACAAAGAGAGTGTAGCGGCGAGAGAAGAGGAGACGCGAGATGACGTCGAAGGCGGCCGATGGGGCCGTGCCGATCTCGCCACTTTATTCTAGGCCTGAAGCGGAGCCACGTCGGCTACCAGCGTCCGCCACGCCAGGCGTGTCAGCTCGTTCTAATTCTCGCGCAGCTCGAGCTAGCATCAGCTGCGCGAGAGGTGCGGTGCGGTGATGAAGAAATGATGATGGTGATGATGGCGCTACAGGGCTCCCCCCCTAGCGCTTTGCGCGATTTGAAGGCATGTGAAAAAGAAAGAGAGTGACAGATGCTATATACATGAGCGGCAATCCATAAAGCGTTCATTTGGCCAGTCCAGGTTGTCAACGTTTATGGGCCATCAGTAGGCAGCGGTCTCTGGCGGGCGACACTGGGAATTGCGCAGAGGACGCAGGAGGAAGCGCCGGGTCGCTGTGGTAGCCGACAAGCGGGTCTCACGGTGACCTGGTCGGATAGGCCGAGAGTGGACCGTGTGTCGCGAGGTCATGACAGGATGGTCGGTGACAATGTTGGCGCTGGGTGCAGAGGACACTATACTGCCGCCTGTCGAGATAAGAGGTTCCGACAGGGCCCCATGATGGTGGTGGTGGTGGTGGTGATGGTGGGCATGCGCCAGTATCTGCGGCTGGGTGAACGTCGGTATCTGCACCAGGGATTGGTGCTGGTCTGTCAGGAACGCACCCAGTGTGGGCTGGGCCAGCATGGTCTGTGTGGGCAGCATGGCCTGCAGCTGTTGCAGCGTCAGTGGCTGTCCCGGGACTATGGCAAACGAGGGGGGCGACATCATGCGTGGCGGTGCCAGAAAGATGTTGGGCCTTGGCCCCAGGTTCTGTGGAATGACAAGCGTCGGGGTGCCAGGCGGTCCTGGATGTCCCCCATGGGGCCTGGGCCCCGTCTGAGGTCCCAGGGTCAGGCCCGTGGCATGGGGTGGCCGCAGGGCCAGCTGGACCCGCTGTATCTGTCCCAGAGAGCTCTGGGTCTGCCCAAGTGCGCCTTGTATCAGAATCGGGCTGTGGCCCAGGCCCGGAATGTACTGGTTCAGCAGGAAAGTGCCGTGCGCAGGTCCAGCCGGAAACATGCCCAGCTTCGCTGCCGCGGGGTTCCCGATGAGCAGCGGACTCCCCGTGTTGAGCCCCATCGCGGCTCCGCGCTGCACCGTGGTCGCAGGCTGCGGCGCCGGTACAGGCGCGGGCCGCGGTGTGGCCTTGTGCTGGGCCACCCGGGGAGACTGGGACCGGGTGGTCGCCGCTGCCGAAGGCGTCGTCATGTTCGCGCTGCCGCTCGACAGCTTGGGCAGGATCTGTGGCTGTTTCGGCTGGATGAGCCGGGGGGCACCAGAGGTGCGAGGACCGGGGCTGGCCGAAACCGCCTGTGCGACGCCGGGTCTCGACGCAGGTGCCTGCTGCGGCGCCACGGGCAGAGGGGCGACGGTGGCAGTTGCTTTGGTGGTTGCCAGTGTCGACGCCGGCGATGAGGGCAGGATCTGGCTCCGCGAAGGCACGGCGCTGGGGCCCGTCGTAGACCACGAAACAGAGACAGGGACAGGGGCGGGGAGCGGGGAAGCCGAGGGTGGTCCGCTGCTAGCCGGGGAGGTGCGAGTGGAATGTGGCGAGGCACCCGGCAGGCCATTGCTGGCCCCAGTGGCAGATGGCGGAGCGGCAGGGGGCACCGTCGAGGAGCTGACCGGCAGCTGCGGCGAGGAGGAGGCCGAGACGTCTGAGCTGGTGGTCGCGGAAACGGCGAGGGCCACGGTGTCGCGTGCCGTCACTTTCGTAGAAAACGTGCAGGTGGCAGGTACGTGTGATGAAGCTCTGCACGGGGGCTCTGAGGGAATGTACCTCTCGGAGGGAAGGTCAGTCGCAGTGGGGAGTCTTCTACCTCGCGGTCGTGATCAGGTGCAGGAGTGGATGTTTCTGCGACCGGATCACGTGTAGAAGTAGTCGAAGCCGGGGTACCGAGGTAGCGGTCAATGGAGGGCTGCGGACCGGTTCGTACCTTGCTCTGCGACGCCTGGGAAACCTGCCTGGTGCGGGTAAACGGAAGTGGACGGTATGTGTTGCCGCTGCGGGCGAGCACCGCAGTGCAGAGGGCATCGTAAGGCTGCGGGCTGGTGCTTGAAGTGGCAGCGAGATGGCGCAACTCTACCGGAAGGGCGTCGAGAAGAATGGCATGCATTAGCAGCTGGTCCGTGATGCCATTCACCGCAAGAACAGCGTCGAGCTGCATAAACCATACCTTGGGGTAAGTCGATTGGTACGGCGGCACTGGCGGGCAGAGGTGCGGGAACATGGCCGCGGGCCGTTCGGCGAAGGGCGTGTTCTCCGGGTCACCAATGTAGCGGCGAGAGAAGAGGAGACGCGAGATGACGTCGAAGGCGGCCGATGGGGCCGTGCCGATCTCGCCACTTTATTCTAGGCCTGAAGCGGAGCCACGTCGGCTACCAGCGTCCGCCACGCCAGGCGTGTCAGCTCGTTCTAATTCTCGCGCAGCTCGAGCTAGCATCAGCTGCGCGAGAGGTGCGGTGCGGTGATGAAGAAATGATGATGGTGATGATGGCGCTACAAGAGTTTCGGCCTCTCCCAGTTTGCTACTCCTGTGGTGTACCAGGACATATTTCGCGATTTTGCAACCGTCGACGTGTAGCCCCACGGTATGGCTACCCACCAAACTTTGCACGGCCTTCCGAACGACTTCGAGATGACCCGCGAGCAACGTGCTATGGCCCACCACAACACTTCACACGATCGTCTGATCGACCGTACGATGACCCTAATGCAACACACCTGCTGCCTCGCGACTACTACTGGACACGCAGCTTCCGGAACCACTCCCCTACATCTGACAGGAGCTTGACGCCTCCACCGCCTCGTGTTCCCCGTTCTCCTTCACCACGGCGCCGCAACACGTCTCCTCTGCCACAGGAAAACTAGCAAGCGCGGCCGATGGAGGTGAGGTCGCCGGAGACGTGCTAACATCAGAAATACCTCCTGTGTTGATGCTCAAGAACAAAGTACGTGTTTTTGTTGACGGTGTGCCTGTGATGGCTTTGGTGGATACGGGGGCAACCATTTCGGTCATGAGTGCGTGTTTTAAAGATACCTTGGGGCGGAAGGTATTATTTAGGTGGAATCAAGCTGCGAAGTTTTGCGGAGTGAGTGGGGAGGCACTGCATCCTGTTGGTGTGTGTCAAGCTAACGTATTTCTCGGAGGCCGTGTTATCCCAACGGAGTTCGTGATTATTCCGCAGGCGACACATGATGTTATTTTGGGTATGGACTTTTTGAGGGAGTGTGGTGCGACTGTCGACTGCCGCACAGGAACAATAGTCTTGAGTGATCACGTTCCGCCAGCACTCTTGGAAAACACTGTGGATGGTGAGACGGCATTGTGTGTCTGTGGCGACACTATCATACCACCGTTATCAACCGTTCGTGTACCTGTTGGTTGCAGCGACAGCTATTCCGCCAGCTTTGATGCCAACGTAGAACCAGTGTACACCAACTGCATGAAAAAGAATGTGTTGATCCCACATTGTGTGGTGTCGATCAGACGTGGACGCGCTGGTTTATGGACTGTCAATTGCTCTACAGAACCCGTGATGTTACCAGATGGTCTAAAGTTAGCCGTCGTGAGTGGACAACACGAGGCCTTGCTGGTGACCGAGCTTAGAGATGCGCCGGAAGAGCATCGTAGTCACAGTTTCGAAACGGCTCTTCTGCCAATGGTGAATAAGTCGCTGAGCACAAGTGAACGCCGAACATTGGTCAATGTACTTTCGAAGCACGTCTCTGCATTCGACTTTGCGCAGAAAGACAAAGCGCCCCTAATCCCTGCTTCTCGAACATGTCACACTATCAACACGGGTTTGGCCAATCCGATTAGACAAAAGCCATACCGTGTTTTGCCATCCGAGCGGCGGATTATTAATGAGCAGGTGAACGAAATGATTGAAAACAGTATCATTCAAGAGTCAGTAAGTCCATGGGCAGCTCCAGTAATTCTCGTTAAAAAGAAAGACGGATCCTGGAGATTTTGCGTCGATTATCGCCGATTGAATGCTGTAACAAAAAAAGACGTGTACCCACTTCCACGTATTGATGATGCCATAGACTGTCTGCATTCGGCCTCTTACTTTTCCTCTGTAGACTTAAGATCGGGCTACTGGCAAATTCCCATGCATCCTGAACATAAAGAAAAGACAGCCTTTGTAACACCTGACGGCCTTTTTGAATTCAACGTGATGCCATTTGGACTGTGCAACGCGCCGGCGACCTTCGAGCGATTTATGGACACTGTTCTTCGTGGCTTGAAGTGGAGCATTTGCATGTGCTATCTCGACGACGTCGTCATCTTTGGCCGCACCTTCAGCGAACACAATTCACGTCTTGATACTGTACTGACTTGCATAAGAAACGCTGGCCTTGTTCTTAACTCAAAGAAATGCCACTTCGGAGACCGACAAACCCTTGTTCTCGGGCACCTAGTCGATCAGGAGGGCATCCGTCCAGATCCCCAAAAGACAGCAGCCGTTGAAGCATTCAATGTGCCGCGCTCTGTGAAGGAGCTCCGCAGTTTTTTGGGGCTTTGCTCCTATTTTCGCCGCTTTATACCCAAATTTGCCGATGTCGCGTATCCGCTGACATGTTTGCTACGGAAGAATACTCCCTTCGAGTGGACTCAGGAGTGCGACTCCTCTTTTCGTCAACTGAAGTTCCTCCTGACGTCGCGGCCTGTTCTTCAACACTTCAACCCATCAGCTCCAACCGAACTGCACACAGATGCCAGCGGCGTAGGAATTGGTGCCGTCCTAGTTCAACGCTATGGTAACCGCGAGCACGTGATTGCATACGCAAGTCGCTCCTTGAGTAGGCCCGAACAGAATTACACTGTAACAGAACAAGAATGCCTCGCGGTAGTATTTGCGATTCAGCGGTTTCGGTCTTACTTATACGGACGCCCTTTTACAGTTGTCACCGACCACCACTCATTGTGTTGGCTCGTCAACCTTCGGGATCCTTGCGGCCGTCTAGCGCGCTGGGCACTTCGGCTCCAAGAGTATAACTTCATAGTCTCGTACAAAAGTGGTCGACGACACGCCGACGCAGATTGCCTTTCGCGCATGCCACTGAGCACTACAGAGTGTGACGCCGATGACCTCGATCACCTCGTAGCTTCTGTGTCACCGAAGTTTCCCGACCTCAGTACTTTCAAAGATGAACAGCGAAAGGACACCAGGCTATCATCGCTTTGCACAGCTCCTACGGCATGCCATTTCTGTGTACGCAACGGACTCCTATATAAGAAGAACTTTTCCAGCACTGGTGCACGTTTCCTCCTGGTAGTGCCAGAAACCCTTCGGACAGCGATTTTAGGTGTGATGCACGATGATCCTACGTCCGGACATTTAGGTTCTGCGCGGACGCTTTACCGTGCTAAGGAACGCTTTTATTGGCCAGGAATGCGACAGTCAGTCGAGGCGTATGTGGCCAGCTGCACACAGTGTCAACGCCACAAACACCCGTCTACTGCTCCGGCTGGTTTTCTACAGCCCTTGCCACCTCCAAGCACACCTTTCCAACAGGTGGGCATTGACCTCATGGGCCCTTTTCCAAAGTCGGCTAAGGGAAATCGCTGGATAATTGTATGTGTCGATTACCTCACGCGCTACTGCGAGACGGCGGCCATACCAACCGCAACTGCCAGCGACGTCTCTGTGTTCCTGCTGCAGCACGTTATCCTCCGACATGGCCCACCTCAGGTGATCATCAGTGATCGTGGGCGACAATTTACGGCAGACATAGTAGAAGAGCTGCTTCGATTGAGTGAGTCCCGCCTTCGTCACTCGTCGCCATACCATCCGCAAACAAATGGGCTCACGGAGCGTACCAACCGAACAATTGTAAACATGCTCTCTATGTATGTGGCATCCGACCACAAGAACTGGGATGACGTGTTACCATTTATAACGTACGCGTTCAATACCGCTAAGCACGAGACAACAGGCTATAGCCCCTTTTTCTTGATGTACGCACGACCGCCATGGTACACACTCGACACAGTTTTGCCATTCTCGGCGCACGAGAACCTCTCAGTCACCGAAATCCTCTGCCTTGCAGAAGAAGCGCGTCGTATTGCTCGTCTACGCACTTTGGCATCACAGGAAAAATCGAAGGTACGCTATGACGTCCGCCACCGGCCTGTAACTTACCACCCAGGCGACTTAGTGTGGCTGTGGACTCCGGTACGAAGACGCGGGTTATGCCGAAAGTTCTTGGCCACGTACGACGGACCGTTTGTCGTTCTCGACAAAGTCACGGAAGTCACATACACAATAGCTCGCCTCACGAGAAGTGGTAGAAGAGCCGCTAAAACCCAAGTAGTCCATGTCGCTCGACTAAAGTTGTACACACCAAGGTGAATCGGTTACCTCGCCCGGCGGGCTTCGTCTGCGAGGGGAGGAATGTTACGCATGCCTTGGAAGAAAAAGAAGATGGGTGAACATGCTGACTGCCCCAAGAGCTGGAGGAAGAAAAGAAGACGACGAGACTGCGATCATCAGCCTGTTGGCCGCTCCGGCGCTTCTCTTCGCGACCAAAATAAACGGCCCCCTTCAGCCGTATACGTCCTGGTCCTCCTTGTGCGTAACAATACATAAAGAATACCTTCAACTTAAAGACAGTGCATCTGCCCGGGTGTGGATAGAAAATTTTTCGCCGCGTCTGCGTCATATATGAAATAAGCTTCGTGATTTCGCTCGGGCAAACCACCACCCGAAGGAAAAGTTCAAGCTGATCTTCTATAAGTTGATTCTTGCTAATAAGCACTATACGTTCGCTTGCTCTGTAAACTAACTAATTCTCTTAGATTACCGTCTTTTCTAGTGAGACAAACAATTGACGTGAAAAATCCATCCTAATCGTACTTTATATATCATAGTATCAAACTTTCGAAGCATTTTAAACAAACAAGATCACCTGCACACTCATTGAATGCTGTTTCGCGGATGTAGTTATCGGTACGGAAGCTTGCCTGACCGCCGACGTAGCTGACAATAAAATATCGCTATTTAAAAAGCTTTGCTTTATTTAGAAAAGATATATTACATCTCGAGGTGGTGGCGTTATAATTGCTGGGGCGAGAATTTCAGTGCGCGCATTGTCGAAACATCGTGTGACGCTGAAATATTGTGGATGGCGCCACAGTTATCGCCTTCTGCAACTTCCGTTGTCGAAGTATGCTACCCCCCCCCCCAGTTATAATAATTTTGTTGAAATATTTTACAATTCGCTAAGCGTTTATCAAACCAAATATTCGTAATCAGAAGTTATACTTGCAGGCGATTTCAGCTGTCCCGGAATCGACCGGCTGCAATGTGCAAACCTATCAATGGCGCAGGACAGCATGAATGGGGGCAGTTCCTTGATGTTCTATCTTTGTTAAGTTGAAGCCCGATGGTGACATGTCCCACGCAGGGCATTTCACTGTTAGATCTCGTGCTGACTACAGACCCACAAAGCATGGCATTGCCAGTCTTTGACTGTCTTAGTGACCACAGTATTATCCTGCGAGTTTCAGATTTTCAGATTTCATATTTTCTTTTTGATACGGATACAAGAATGTGACATGTGCTTAGTATATAAAGGGAGGTTTCAAAGTCAGAGACTGTTTCGGGACCCCCTGAGTGCACGATAAAATGTAAAAACCTTTGCGAAACAAAAAAAAATATACGACTACCTGCAGCAGAGCCAATGTACACAGACTAAATAGTGACCTACTATCATTTTAGAGGCAGTGTTTTATGACATTTTACGATCATAATGCAAACTAAAATTGGTGGATATTTGAAGCTACGTTGCGCACACTTGAAGAAAATAAAAAAAAAACATATTACAAAACTTACAGTCGTGTCCACGAACAGAAATACGTGTTCTACAAAACCAGTGGAACGCTCCATAAGTAAGAGTAAAAGAATGCACCTAAAGGCGAAGCGTTTCGAATGCGAACGACGACTGGGAATGCTATCATGAACAGTAATGACAGTTTAAAGTAGAAATCAACGCAGTGGAAGGCAAGTTTTCACGACTTATCACAAGTTTAAAAAAACAACTCTAAAAATTTTGAATAATAGCGAATACGAAATCGTCGTCTTCGTTCGTTGTGTCGATAGCAAAGAACGGTAAGTCGTTTTTGCAGTCCGACGTTTCAGATGAATCAAGCAACTTTTTTGTGTGTGGTTTTTATCTTAGAAGACCCAATACCGCCGAATCTCAAGTTCTTCAAAATAAACACTTCAGCGACTGGCCTCATAATCACTCGGTAGGGTGTAGTGGCTGCTACAAATTGCTTTCCTGTTAATTTACCTCCCGTGCGAGATAACATCTGCGTAAAATTGTTGAGACTAACAAAAGCAGTTATATCGCCTAACTTAGTAGAATTTTCAGCAATCTTTTGATACAGGATGCGTTCGTAATACCCGGACGACTCCGTGCGTCGTTCCCAATTTTAAAACCGACGATCCACCCTTCTCTAACCACGGGCTCCTTTCACTAACGACCATATGCTGTGAATTACTAGAGCACATCAGATCACCCACTGCAATGACCTTTGTAACAGAACAAAATTTATTTTCCAACAATGAACCTGGTTTCCTTCGCAGTCGTTCATGTAAAACTAGACTGTTTGAATCGATAATGGATTTACACGAAGCCATTCATGCTGGTTTTAACATTGACGCTGTATTCATTGACTTCGCAAAAGCAGTTGGCAAGGTTCCACACATCCGCTTAATAATGAAGTTAACGAATCTGAACATCAGCAGCGAAATAACTACGTGTATAACTAATTTTCTGACCATCCACAGCTGACCAGTTCATGTGAATGGACACACATCTTCACTTCACATGTAAAGTCTGGTGTTGCCCAGTGATTAGTTTGTGACCAATTTTGTTTCTCATTTACATAAACTACAGTGGACATAGTTTATCATCTGCAAACAGGTTATTTGCAATAGACTGCATTATTTACAGAAAAAATGACAGCACCCAGGAGCTTAACAAATCATTACAATCCGATCTTGATAAACTTGCACTTTGGTGCACCAGGGGCAAATGCAAATTAACACTTCGAAAACTTCAGTGGAATCGATAGAACGAATGTATCAAATAACGGCTGATTCACATACATAAAAATAGCAGTAAGGATAACACCTCGTCTATAGAAGTATAATTCCGGCCGACTTTCCATTTGCTATGTACACATCTCTTAGCTGAGTGACCATCCTAATGAAGTGGGATGTTTTGGAAATGAATGGTTCTGCCTTTCTCTGCTACATGCGTGTGTGCTGTAGCGTAACATTGACTTGTGTTGTATGGTATAGCAATGTTAGTGTAGCATAGACTAGTGTTCCAATGTAGCGAAAAAGGGAAGTGAGCGTGAGGAGGATGAAACGTAGGAAGAAAGAACAAGTATTGAGAAATACAGAGGATAGAGAAAGAAAAACTATATATATAAAGAGAAAGAGATAGGCAGAGCGAAAGGACGGAAGAAAGAGAAAAAAGATGGAGAGCCAAATATACAGAAATATGCTCGCCGACTGCATACAGGGCACCATATTGAGTTGAAAATGTATACCCTGAGCATTATTTACCACTCACATTGAATAATTGAATCAGCACTGATTCAACATCTGAGTATTGTCCCTTTTCGCGGAGCTTCCTGTGCAAGAACTTCAACGATGCTGTTGCATTGGCGGATATTTCGATTTGAATATCTGATGCACAGTATACTGACTGTGACTTTGAGGACTGAAGTAGAATGTGCCACACGTGTTTTACTGTAAATATACGAGCTCAAAAGTTGCAGTATGGTTGGTAGTCCACAAAGTAAAAATCGTATAGGTGCGTTTGTATAGATTACCTTTGCATACGTATATCCTACTGGCGGCGATATTACATTCGTATAAGTATACGAGGCTTGATGTGAGCCTAAAATTGATCGCTTTCTAACACCTCAGGAAAATCTGGCACTAATATATATTTTTAAAAGTCAAATTGAATTATAACGTAACGACACGTTCCAGCCTTCCAAAGGTAATTGTAACGAGTACCTTAATTTTGCATTTATGGAACTTGCCACGGGAAATCGTTCGGAAATTTGGAAGGGATGAGTGACGAGTGTTTGTTACAGCTTTCGAGGATCGAACGTGTGCAACGCCGATTCTAACCTGTCAGGTCACGCACACAAAAGCAGACTTGAAAAACGTGAATTACTGCAGAAATAAGTAAAAACACTGCATCAAGAACCGCAGCGGAGCGTGCGTAATCTACCTATTCCTGTGGTCCGAAACCGGAAGCATGAAAAATGCGCATTTTGATGAAGCCGTAGTCTTCTTGCTTTCCATTAGAGAAACAGGGGAGGTTCTATACCAGGAAGGACGGATAAATAACTCCATGAAATGCATCACGACATTGCCCGAGAGGGTTGTTGCATATATATATATATAATATCGACGAGAGGCTGCAAACATTCTTAGTTTCCATGGAGAGAGAGAGACAGAGAAACTTTATTGACGGGGAAGAGCGATGTCGTTGAATTTTTTTTTTTTTGCTGGTGGTTCGAAGTAGTATATGGCGGACAGAAGCTTGCCACAATCCGAGCTGTCGTAGTGAG
The DNA here is from genome assembly GCA_013436015.1 of Rhipicephalus annulatus. NCBI lineage: Eukaryota > Metazoa > Arthropoda > Arachnida > Ixodida > Ixodidae > Rhipicephalus > Rhipicephalus annulatus. The sequence continues at coordinate 7,585 of WOVY01006776.1, read as the reverse complement.
CTTTGCTTTCTCTATTCGATGCGTCCGTAGCGTTAACATTTCCTTGCGAACGCTGATTCCAAAGGTATGGTAAATATAGGTTCCTGAAAATACTGGTTCGAGAGAGGTGGCTCGTTGAGACGATCTCGAAGCATCATAGACAAAGCATCGTAGTAGCGAGGTTGTTGTACTCTCTGCCAAAGAAAAGTGAGTAGAACTCGTGACAGGACACGATGGTCCCACCAGCTTCGCGAATTGTTCTCTGAACGTGTGACGTAGAGACCTCTATCAACTCGGAACTCCAGTTGACCTATAACACACGTAACAAAATGAAGGTTGCAAACAGTTGATAACTGCACCTTTTACTGCTCCCGTCTCAATTTTAATATCGGTGCCTTCGCGTTTAAATATTGCTTATATATATTAGAGCAAGTCAACAATGTGGTTACTACTCAGCGTATTTGGTTTACTAAAGGTCAAAGCCTGCGCACGTGACTGGTTAGCAACCATTTCTTCATCTAGCATCAATATTTTTATGTGCTGTAATTATAATACTCTTGCGGAAACACCATGCGAACTATACTGTTGTTGTGTATGTTGTAATTATAGATTTGGGCTACTTGATGACGCATGCATAGGCACGTACTAAGGAATAAGAATGTCTAGTAATTTTTGTCTAAGTTCATGGCTGCTCACCATTACGCTTGTGTAGTCCTAAAGTTGGGCTGTTTATGGCATTCAATTTCCTACTAGACAGTACGTCGCGTAGCAGTATGTTTGTTGTGTGTGCGTGTGCCTGTCCTCCTTCACATTTTCTTCATGCATATATGTCTTCACAGTTATTATCAGAGGGCGCCTTAGCGGTTTGTATTTATTAGAATGACCGCACGAATGAGGTACTATTATTTCGTGTAACGAAATAATACAGTTCACGATCCATCGCCTGCCATAAGTTTGCTCGTTTTTGAACGGTGAATCTTTTAAAGTTACCACTGATCATTTGCCCATTTTACTTGTGTTTTTGCAATACATTCCACTTGATATGAAAACGCGAAGAGCGCGTGCACGCCGGCTGTATAGGTGTAAAACACCTTCCGTCCAGTTTCCAAGAATGGATCAATGATCATGTGTCTTGTGAATGAATCTTCACTGTCTTTTATTTAAAATCGCCCCTCCCTGAATGGGTGTCCTTTCAAGAAATAAAACTGAGCTGAAGTGGGTTGAAACAGTTTGCCGAATGATCGTAGTTCTCTAATTTTAAGAACCGTACTAACATGGTTGTGACTGTCATATTAGAGAAAGCTCTGCTTCCATATTCTTACTCTCGTGTAGATACTAACTTCAGGTAGCGAACGTATTCCTATATAGTAGAGTTGCTAACATAGTAGAGTTGCAGAACAGGCAGGCGTCCCAGAAACATTTTTAGCAGAGGGGGTGGGAAAAGTAGACGTTTTTTATGTATGTTCGTGCATATATGCTTCTATGTCCACGTAAATACGCACAATTACACGTGGGAAATGCAAAGTTTGGGAGGAGGGGGTCGTTTGATCCCTCGAACCACCCCCTTCTCCGAAGCAGTTCCCCCAGCAGCGAAGTGCCCACTGCTTCCTCTTCGCAACTACTGGCACTTGCTAATTAGAAAGTGAATGCTGTGATGAGTGCCTAAAAAATCCCTGCAATAATATTGAACATGTTCAGAAAACGCTGCCGACTTGAAGTTTAGGCTCCTGGGAGCATGTGAGCCAAATATGGTAGCGCAGCAAGTTGCAGTCAATTAGCCATTAAATATCAAAAATAAATTCAAAGCACTCGCTTTTGATTCGAGTGGACAAATGATGCTATAAACTCATGATCAACTTCACCCCATGCCCAAAAGAGCATGCGACTGGTTGACTTGAGCATTGTGAGTCACACAATTGCAGCCGTCCTCTCTGTGTGCTGCGAGATGCCAGCGCCATTCTATAAATATGCAACATAATGGCATTTGCGCGCTTGAGATGACACAGAAATAAATCCACGCGTTCAGAGAAATTAAGTGCTCAAGATAAGAACGCACGCTGACACCCTGACGTAGCTTCGTGCACCTCTGTCGCATGCCGATATGTCACAGACCTGCTGTGTCGATTTCAGCGCCCTCAGTGGTACGGGAGGAGAGAGAAGCTGAATAGGCGTGCTAAGAATCTATGCAACTCGGCTCGTACTTGAAGGATTGTAAAATTTTCAACATGAAAGTGTCGAATGCGGGGTTTCGACATCACTTTAGCAACGTATTTTTGGCACGGATATGACGTCGAAAGTATGCACACTATCAGAAAAGAAAAACAATTTCGAAACAACTTCAAGCAGTGGGTGTGTGTGGTAGTGCACCTTCTTACCCCGCAGAGAGCCTTGGTTTGAGCCGGGCTCGGAGCGTTAGTTTTAGTATAAACAGCTCTTTGCCTTTACTGCGTTAATACTTGGAAATGTGCTGCAGCACTCCTGATACCCCAAAGTTTACATAAGCCAGTATACATTAATGAAATCGTTTAAACTAATGTACGGCTGTATATATTATGCTAACACGAATCATGGGATGCAGCAAGACTCGTCAGGGAGCTCGTTTTGTTTAAACGGTGTGGAACATCCTTGTCGAATGACTTAAACTTATTATTATAATTTCAGTTGCATAAACAAAGACACAAGGACACAGAGCAAAGAGGGCAAGCTGGCAACTGCCACCAGGAGGAACACAATGCCTGCTTACTCAATCGGGAGGAGGAAAGAGGTAGAGGTAAAAATTATAGGAAGAGAGAAAGATGAAAGAAGAGAGGGTGGTAAAAAAATGGCGAGGAATTAGAGAAGCACAAGTAAACAGGTAAAAAAGTCTATAATCAGGTGGCCAGCTCCGTTTTGTCTCTAAAGGTCAGTACAGCTATACGGGGAAACAGGAAAGTATGCGAAAGGTGATCATTCAAATCATAGAGATTTTTGTACAATAATGGAGAGATACCAAGGCTAGAAGCAATGATGCGGAACTCGCATTCGAGGCGCGTATCAGTCGCATCATGAAAGAAGCTGCCGTTGCTGCAAAAGTGGTATGGCGAAACGTGGAAAGCTGCTTAGCACATCTTTAATTGCTGTTCGCGCCATTTTGTATTGTAAAGAAGCTCTCGGAATAGTCTGTTGATGCGAACCAAGCTAACGCGACTGTTACGCCAGGCTCATTTTCTTTTTGTTTAAATTGTGTCTGCTACCGCTCACTGCTATGGCAGTCTTCAGCAGAAATACCTTGGCTTTGTAAACAGCCCACCCCTTTTTTTTTGTAACCGCATGTATGTAGCGCTAAAAAAAACAAGCCTGTCATGCTCCGAAGGCATGAAGAAAGCGGCGCACTTATTGCAACATGCGGTGGCACACAGGACGACTAGGAAAATCCATTAACTGCCCGCCAGTAACGAAGTGCTCCGACAGAGTGCGTTCTACCAAAAAAAATCCACTAATTTTCAGCGCATTCCGCGCTTAACACTAAATCGATGTAAGGCCCAGCTTACTTTAGGTTTGCGCAAACTTTTCAGATAACTTTCTGTTAAAATAACGCGAACGGTGGGAATGTTTTCACAAGATGATCTCGCTTTAGGGTGAGTATAAAACTAGGGCCGCGAACGCCACCCAATATGTTTCTATGTATAAATATATATATCCTCCGTGAGAAAAGCACCAATGGAAGTGTTTATTTAGTCTGGCCTTCATCAAAAATAAGGGCACACGTTGCTTGCACCGACATTTGTACATTTTTTACACGAAACATGAGAGAGAGGAAAGAACAGAGAAAAAAGAGAAAAGAAAGAAAAGAAAAAAAACAAAGAAGGAAAATACGAGGTGGAGAAATTTCCAGGGGTCACTGCGCTATGCAAGTGGCGTCGTCAATGCTTGTATATTTGCAAGAATTGCGTTTTGGTGTGTGTTCGGGTGGCAGTGCCTTAAATGTAGACGAGGTATACAAGTGGCCCGCTAAGGGAAAGGCTGATGTGCGGTAGAAATGCATGTTCAACGAACTACTCACACGCCAAGTTTCTGTCTCAACCTGTCCTTTTTTTCACCGGCAGTCACCATTCGTGTGGAGGCGGCCAGGAGTGAACGGCTGTGGTGGGACAATCGGTTGGCGTCTTTCGTATATCATTTCCTTCCTTGGCATATTGTTGCCCCGCTGAACGGCACCCCGCGTCACCTCGCTGGAGCCAACGCGTCCTGTTTTCTCAACAACGCGAGTATTATGCTACTAAACCACTGACGCCAACGGCGGTATGTATTAATGCGATAGCAAATATATGGACACTCTCGGCTGGATTTTGCTGCCGGCGTCGCTGTCACTCACCGTATATGTATACGTGTCTATATATATGAAAACGCAAGAAGAAGAAATAATCCCGAAAAAGACTCTGGCGAGTGGAATCGAACTTGGGAACTCTGAAACGTGAACACGAGGCGTTAACCACTGAGCCACGGAGAGGGACATCTTTCAACGTTGAAAAGGCAAGCAATTTATAACCAGTACTTACCGCTGTTCTTATGCGATTCTAAAAACAGAAGAGGAGAGAAAAGTGAGCTTCGTAACTGTCTGCATCACAGTGCGACCACCTCAACAGTAGCTCACGAGGGATGGGGGTAAGGAGGGAAAGGGTAGGGTAAAAGGTATAGAGATAGAGAGCGGAAAGGAGAGAGGGTGGAGCAGGAACAGTGGCACCCAGAAGCCAGGAGAAGATAGGAAAGATGGACACGGTCGCAGGAGTCCGAGGACGGGGCACCACTCTGGGAGAGCTTTTGTCGGCGGCAGGAGATGGCGTAGGGCGAGCCAGTCGATCAGAGCTGCGCTGTCGTCGGAGATCGCGGGGGCACAACCGGTCTTCACGAAATCCAGAGAGCGAGGTCATTGTTGCCGGGCATCTCGTGAGGAACTACCTTGTTATCAGCATTACCAGCAAGATGGCGAATGAGGCGCGCGTCGCTACATCGTGGCAATTCGGCGGCGCGTGCTCTCATCTCCCACGCGTACTTGGCCCCGCGAAAAGGATCGGCGTGGGCACCCGCAGGACGCCTTTATCTCGGGGTGGGAAGGATCGTACGTTTTGGCTTGCCTTCGGATTCATCGGAATGATTCTGTTGTAGTTACCTGGCACACAACAGTCACTGCAATCGTTGAACAGCCTCCGTTGCGAGAAGGGCTCACTTTTCGGATGGAGCGAAGTAACAACCAAAACAATTATACGCGTTCATCTGCACCTGTGAGTACGTTTCGTGCTTTATTTGTGAGAAACGCGAGGCACGTTTCGATCTACTTGCCTTTCTTGCGCGTAACCTTCCGATTTGTTGCTATCACGTTCATTGCTTCACATCTGCGGCAAAGCTGTAACTTTTTTTTGATAGACGAGGAAGGGAACAAGGCGCAACTTCAGTATTTCGCTATAGGTCAAAGCTGTGCATTGCTTCAGTTGTAGGTTGTCCTGAATTCGGCAGCACCAAAAACGTTTGTTTCAGCCCACTACAGCCTTGTGATCATGATGAACCAAGCAAATTCTCAAGGCTGCGTTGCCAGAAAGGGTACGGTTCCGAGAATGTTAGTATCTGTTTCGAAGCAGGCTTCGGTTCGATGCCCTTATGTTGAACAACAATGGTAGGTGTGCCAGGCGAGATATATTCAGACACAGATATCATGAAACGCCTGAAACGGTCAAAAGTAATCGAGCAAGAATTGACGATGGGGCCAGCTTTCAACTATCAACAAAATCTTTTTTCTTTGAGTGAGAGTTAGACCCGTATTCACAAACACTCCCGACTCGGAACTCAACCTCAAGAAATCTTCAAGACTTCTCGCGTTGTATAAATCGCAACGCGAAACAGTTCTGAAGGATCCCTTCAGGTCGAGCGTTGTGTCAAAGAGCGTTTGTAAATGCAAGCTTCAGAGGATTCTGGTGCCTTTATGTGGACGTGGTTTTACATTAAATATTCGTGTGGTACCTCTCTACAATCCGAAGATGAAGAAAAAAGAGTGCCATTGTCTTGTATTGCCAACCGACTACCAGGATTATTTCTCAAGGAGTGGTACGCGCTATGCCAAGGTATCAGCTCTCCAATATGAAATCAGAATGAGCTAGCCATGCGACTTTTTGAGCAGTTTCCAGTCGACACCAGTTTTTAGCTCGAAGAGAAATGTGAGGTCCTCACTTCCGCACAATGCAGAGAAGACGTTAACTTATACGCATTTTATTAACGGACACCAGGCGAAAATTTGAACATTGGGCGTAGTTTGTGCATTCATCGTCGAGCGTACTGGCAACATCCATTCTCGTCCTAACGGCATAAGCTGCCCCCCCCCCCCCCCCAATAAGCTATCACCTTTGGCACAACAGCAACATGTACTTCGTGTTAGCAAATGAAGACAAAAACTCTAGAAGGCGGTCCACTAAATGGGAAGGAGGCCTCATCCAGCGTTCGTCATATTATCCCCTTTCGCCTTCCCGCGAACGAACTACCCCATCTCCTCGCCCATCCGCAGTGTCCTTTAGGCTCAGTGCCTCGCTTCTGGACAATAATGCTCTTTCATCTTTTCACTGGTTGGAAGCTAAAAACATTCAATGAGGGCCCTGCATTTTGATTATCCTGTCTCACCTCCAACGTAGGGACATCAAGACCCTGCCTTGGGTTCACTGAGCGGGGCTTGTGAACGGCATATTTAGTCGGTGAGCTCTGAGCTGTGCAAGGCGTCGGTTCACCTTGCTGATAGAACATTGTGGTTTGTTTAGCAGGCCTCATATCGAAAGACGGTGTTTCAGTGTAGCACGTACCATCTGACAGACTTCGCAGGTGCTGTCGTGATATATTACAGGGTAGAATCTGTAACACGCTATCAGATTTGGACAAGTGTCTCTGTGCAACTGGACTTCACTTGACTTGTCAGGTGCGCATGCAGGGAAACTCCGTCGGGCCTTAAAATTGCACGAAGCCGCACAGTACGCTGAGAACTTCTCTTAAGGCGAAATTTTGCGTAAGATGTTTCTTTCTTGTCTTTTGTTTTTGAGAACGAGCTACGAGTACGGACTTTTATCGTATCCCTTGCCCAGAATCTGTTGTTTAGAACACTTTCGCAAGAGAACCGATATGGGCTTTGTCAGCTTTCCTGGCCGTGTCAGATAAACTTCAGCCATTTCACATGACCATCGCCCAGTGTATACTAGCAGAGCATGAAAAAAAAGTTTATTTTTTACCTTCTCTAGCGAGGGTAGCTTTAGGTGATCTCCCGTTGGAGCCGTGAAGAAGAATCCGAGCTCATTACTTAGCGCTGGTACCAGAAGTGATTTTCGTCTCTTTTTTTCTTAAGTGCCTATTAGCATGTTATTCTACACGTGCCTGTGCTAAAAGTAGGCAGGTGCACTGCAAAGACTAATTGCCATTTTAAGTAATGTGCAGAAGCGTCTGCGATTCCAAAATTGCTTGCCTCCGTAATTGGGTCTGTTAATTTTCGCACATCTCCCCAGTCTTCACACCACTGTAGTTGGCCTCCCTCTTCCTTTCATCATTATAAAGTAGCTGCAAGACAGCGAAATTTGGTTTAGAAACATAGATTTAAAAA
>WOVY01006775.1:0-15529 GCA_013436015.1 Rhipicephalus annulatus | reverse complement strand
GTTTGCTTTTCTGTTCTTGTTCTGTATTTTTTGAAAAGTTGTCAGTATAGTGGGACGAGCTGGATACCCGTTCAAAATATGCACCGAGCAAGTTTACCTGATCTTCCAAGGTATCACCCTGAGTGTTTAGGAGTGGGAGGAGTGTACTTTCCTCCTGCTACCCTACGAACCATGTTCCAGACTTTGGCCTCTTGTGTATAAGAATTTATACCTGATAAAAACTTGTGCCAACTTTCTCTCTGGCCTGCCGATGCGTTCTCCTGCCTCGAGATTTGATTTTCTTAGGTTCTTAGCTCGGGTCCGTGGTTGTCGCTACACACCAAACGCCTACTTGCGCAGGCGCCCCTGCGGGGGTTCTTGTCAGCTTTCACCTTAAGGAAATAAACAAAGGACATGTAACTTCTCTGCAGATGAAGCGACCACTCATTTGACTCAACTTAAAGGCTTTCTACGGGGCTGGTGCGAAAAGCACCCGCAGAAAGGCGGATGCCCAAATGGTGCACGGGGGTCCAGCATCTTCAAAGCACTTTGAGTTGCAGACTGATGAAAAACGGCCCCATAATCTAAGCGGGTGCGAATGAGGCTTCGATACAGATTTATGAGGCATTGCCTATCACTACCCCAAGTAGTACGTGACAATACTTTCATAACATTCATGGCTTTTAAACATTTTGTTTTAAATACTTGATGTGCGGTACGAAGGTCAACTTGTTGTTCAAGATTAATCCTAAGAATTTATGCTCCGTATTAACAGACAGACGTTGACCGTTCAGTTCAATGTCGGGTTCTGAGTACATGCCTCTCTTTCGAGGAGAACAAGACACACATGCTTTTTTGTGGGTTAAGTCGAAATCCGTTTTCATCTGCCCATTTGGAGACCTTGTTTAAACCCAGCTGAACCTGCCGCTCACATATTGCCAAGTTGCATGACTTGAAGCCAAGCTGAAAGTCGTCGACATATGTACATTAGAACATATTGCTGGGGATGGACAAGTGCAAGGAATTCATTTTGATGAGATGATATATGGTGTTTTTTGGCGCAAGGGCCATTTGATGGCCAAAGAGCGCCAGTTCATGAGACAGGAATGTGGACAATGATTGTGATTAGCGGCTGTATAAGGGCCATAAAATTCCTCGCGGTAATGCGGGTAAAAACATACAAGTGATAAAATCATGGCCATGCCGTGAAAGGTGTGTGTGGTGCAAATAGATTAACAAAGTTAGTGATAATAAAAGACGATGGTGGATATGTATGGCATTAGCACAAGTGCCTCACTCGTTCATACCCTTGCGTCCAAGGGCCGTGAGGCACGTGCTTTCTTGTGTAGCCACCGCAGCAAAAACCTCTCAGGAGAGGACGTGCTACGGAATGCCGGGGTATATGATATGAAAACTATGAGTTTCTTTTAAAAACGCTAGCAATGATTTATAACTAAAAAGCGGTTCCCTACCGACGAACACTTGCAGGGTGTAAAGGTATGTTGTCGGTAGGGTAATGGAAAGTGTTGTTATAGTGTCCAATTGTTTGCACTGAATTAAAATGTGAAGAACTGTTAGTGCTTCACCACATCTGTCACACAATGGTGGGTCGCCACCGGACAAAAGATATGAGTGTATCGTGTATGTGTGTCCTATCCTGAGTGTCGTTAGTATTACCTCTGTATGACGTGATTTTGATACTGGTGGCCAATGGCCAAGGTGTGGCTTAATAACGTGTAGTTTGTTTTGTGTGTGTGTATCCCATTTGCTCTGCCAGTAGTCCCTGAGGTTTCGTTTGAGAGACGGCTTAAGATCAAGGGCCGGGATTGATATGGATGTAATGGCGGTGCTCTCATGGACTGATGCAGCGAGCTGATCCGCCCTCTCGTTGCCTTGGATCTCACGGTGCCCTGGCACCCAGCACACCACAACATGTTGGTTGAGTGTGTAGAGTGTGCAAAATATGGAGTAAAGTGAGACAAGGACAGGGTTTTTTTTTTGTTTTTTAAGACTGCGCAGAGCCGTTACCACACTGAGGGAGTCTGTATAAATTACTGCTTTTTGTATTTGCAATTGTTTAATGTGTTTAGCTGCCACAAGTATCGCGTAAGCTTCCGCTGTGAAGATACTTGTGCCTGGATGTAGAGGGCCAGCATCCGAAAAGGAAGGGCCAACAGCAGCATAGGACACAGAGGATGATGATATATGGTGTTTTTTGGCGCAAGGGCCATTTGATGGCCAAGGAAGCGCCAGTTCATGGGACATGAATTGTGGACGATGATTGTGATTAGCGGCTGTATAAGGGCCATAAAATTCCTCGCGGTAAGGCGGGTAAAAACATACAAGTAATAAATCATGACCATGCCGTGAAAGGTGTGTGTGGTGTGAACAGATGACAAAAGTTGGTGATAATTAAAGACGATGGTGGATATGTATGGCTTTAGCACGAGTGCCTCACTCGTTCATACCCTTGCGTCCAAGGGCCGTGAGGCACGTGCTTTCTTGTGTAGCCACCGCAGCGAAAACCTCTCTAGAGAGGTCGTGCTACGGAATGACCGGGTATATAACATGAAAACTATGATTTCTTTTAAAAACGCTAACAACGATTTATGACTAAAAAGCGGGTCCCTACCGACGAACATTGCAGGGCGTATAGGTATATGTTGTCGGTAGGGTAATGGAAAATGTTGTTTTCTTATGGTGTCCAATTGTTTGCACTGAATTAAAATATGAATAACTGTTAGTGCTTCACCACATCTGTCACACAATGGCGGATCGCCACCTGATAAAAGATAAGCGTGTGCCATGTATGTGTGTCCTATCCTCAGCCTCGTTAATGTTACCAGGGTATGACGTGATTTTGATACTGGTAGCCAATGGCCAAGGTGTGGCTTTATAAGATGTAGTTTGTTTTGTATGTGTGTATCCCACTTGCTCTGCCAGTAGTCCCTGAGCTTTCGTTTGAGAGACGGCTTAAGATCAAGGGCCGGGATTGATGTGGGTGTAGTGGCGGTGCTTTCGTGGACGGATGCAGCAAGCTGATCCGCCATCACGTTGACTTGAATCTCACGGTGCCCTGGCACTCAGCACACTACAACATGTAGGTTGAGTGTGTAGAGTGTGCATAAAATGGAGTAAAGTGAGACGAGAACAGGGTTTTTTTGTTTTTTAAGACTGTGCAGAGCCGTTACCACACTGAGGGAGTCTGTATAAATTACTGCTTTTTTATTTGAAATTGTTTGATGTATTTAGCTGCCACAAGTATCGCGTAGGCTCCCGCTGTGAAGATACTTGTGCCTGGATGTAGAGGGCCAGCATCCGAAAAGGAAGGGCCAACAGCAGCGTAGGACACAGAGGAGTTGGACTTAGAGGCATCTGTAAAAAACTCAGGACATGTGTATTTGTGTTGAAGTTCCAGGAAGTATGTTCGGATATGGGCAATAGGCGCATGTTTTGTAACTTCTAGGAACGACACATCGCACTCTATAATCTGCCACTGCCACGGTGGCGGGTATGCTACAGGAGCCATTAAACTGTGTTCAAGTGACAGTCCAGTTTCTTCAGCTAGGCCCTTCAGGCGTACTGAGAAGGGCTGCCTCATCGAAGGCCTGTTTTGAAACAGAGTTGAGCTCGACAAATCATTAATTGTAGAGTATGAGGGGTGCTTCTTGTCTGCTTTCACCTTAAGGAAATAAACAAAGGACATGTAAGTTCTCTGCAGATGAAGCGACCACTCATTTGACTCAACATAAAGGCTTTCTACAGAGATGGTGCGAAAAGCACCCGTAGAAAGGCGGATGCCTAAATGGTGCACGGGGTCCAGCATCTTCAAGGCACTTTGAGTAGCAGACTGATAGACAACGGCCCCATAATCTAAGCGGGTGCGAATGAGGCTTCTATAGAGGTTCATGAGGCATTGCCTATCACTACCCCACGTAGTACGTGACAACACTTTTATAACATTCATGGCTTTTCAACATTTTGTTTTTAAATATTTGATGTGCGGTACGAAGGTCAACTTGTTGTCCAAGATTAAGCCTAAGAATTTATGCTCGGCTTTGACGGACAGACGTTGCCCGTTCAGTCGAATGTCAGGTTCCGAGTGCATGCCTCTCTTTCGAGAGAACAAGACACACGTGCTTTTTTGTGGGTTAAGTCGAAATCCGTTTTCATCTGCCCATTTGGAGACCTTATTTAAACCCAGCTGAACCTGCCGCTCACACATGGCCAAGTTGCATGACTTGAAGCCAAGCTGAACGTCGTCGACATATGTACAATAAAACATATTGCGGGGGATGGGCAAGTGCAAGGAATTCATTTTGATAATATAAAGTGTGCAACTAAGTACACCACCTTGTGGCACGCCTGTTTCCTGGACAAATTTTCGGGAGAGAACACTGCCCACACGGACACGGAATGTTCGGTTTGACAGGTAACTTTCAATTATGTGAAACATTCTTCCGCGCACACCAAGGTGGGACAGGTCTCTTAGAATTCCAAAACGCCATGTTGTGTCATAAGCCTTTTCGATATCGAAGAACACAGGAGAGAAAATATTGTTTATGGACAAAGGCGTCTCTGATCTGTGCCTCGATACGAACAAGGTGTTCTGTGGTGGATCTACTTTCTCGAAACCCGCACTGATATGGGTCGAGCAAATTGTTTGTTTCTAAGTAGTGGAGTAAGCGGCAATTAATCATTTTTTCAAATAGTTTGCAGAGGCAGCTTGTTAACGCTATAGGTCTGTAACTTAATACAGTAGATGGATCCTTTCCCTGCTTCAAGATTGGAATTATAACAGCCTCCTTCCAGGAGGAGGGGATCACACCTGAAAACCATATGCGATTATAAAGAGAGAGGAGCGTTTCTTTAGTTTCGGAGGGTAGTTCCTTCAGCATCGCGTACATTATGTTGTCAGAACCTGGGGTAGATGTATTACAGCAGCCGAGTGCTGTTCGCAGTTCTGCTAAGCAGAATGGTGCATTATATGCCTCATTTCTTGCGGATTTTCTTTCTAACTTTTGTATTTTCTATTCGTACCTGGTAATTCTGGAAGGATTCAGAGTAGTTTGAGGAGCTCGATATGTGTTCGAGATGTGTGCCAAGAAAGTTGGCTTGATCCTCCAAGCTTTCCCCGAGGCTATCTACTAGTGGAAGGGAATACGTTTGTTGGCCCTTAATTTTCTTTACCTTATTCCACACTTTTCCCTCGTCTGTGTACGAGTTTACACTCGATATAAAATTTGTCCAGCTCTCTCGTCTAGCTTGTCGACGCGTTCTCCTTGCCTGCGATTTGACCCGCTTGAAATTTTCCAGGTTTTCTGCTGTAGGGGAATCGCGAAGCAACGCCCATGCTTTGTTCTGACGTGGTCCGTGCTTTCCTGCATGCGTCGTTCCACCATGGGACTCGCCGTTTAGAAGACATGCCGCTCGTTTTGGCAATACATTTAGATGCGGCATCAAGTATAAAAGCTGTAAAATACGTGACAGCCGTCATCTATGGTCAGGGCAGATAGTTCAGTCCATGTCATGTATGTAAGAGTTCTATACCCTTCCCAGTCAGCTGAGTCAATCTTCCATCGAGGAACCTGCGGGGGTAGCTGATCTTTATTCGGCGCTCTCAGGATGATTGGGAAGTGGTCACTCCCATAAGGGTTTTTAAGAACGTTCCACTTACAAACAGGTAAAAGGGATGGCGATGAAATGCTAAGATCTATGGAGGAGTACGTGTTGTTTGCAAGGCTAAAATATGTAGGCTCCTTTATATTTAAAAGACATAAACTAGAAGTGAAAAGGAGCTGCTCAATGAGACGTCCTCGCGCATCACAGTGAGCATCGCCCCACAGGACATTGTGTGCATTAAAATCACCTAGAACCAGAAACGGCTCTGGGAGTTCGTCTATTAATAATTCTAGATCATATCTGTGTAGCTGTTGATGCGGTGGTATGTACACAGAACATATGGTAATGAGTTTGTTGAAAAGTACAGCTCGAATGGCCACTGCCTCAAGGGCCGTGTGGAGCTTCAAATGTTGGCATGCTATACTACGATCAGCTATAATGGCTACACCGCCAGATGGTACGACAGCATCATCCCGGTCTTTCCGGAAAATAATATATTGTCGTAGGAAGTCCTTGTGCTTAGGAGTTAAATGCGTTTCTTGCCCACATAGCACTTTCACGTTGAACTTACTCAGAAGTTCTTGGACGTCATCTAAATTTCTAAGTATTCCCCTTACGTTCCACTGTATGATGTTGTCCATAGTGGAAAAAAGAAGGGAAAAGTGCTGTGTGCAGAGAAGACGGAAATTAGCTCATTTTACTGGGCCTTTGTCAGGCCCTGTAATTGGCGTTCTGTCTTTTTTGGGGCGGTCGAGCGAAGCTCGCCGCTCTTTCAGCGCTTCCTGCGCCGTTTGGCTTGGACTGGTGTCCATAGCCTCTTGCGAGGCACTGGACGCCCGCTCTACAGAGCGATCTGTGCGTCGCTTAGACTTCGCCTCGATCGACGAAGTCTTTGTCCCCACCGAGCTGGTGGTTGATGAAGCCCCTTTGGCCTCGTGATTGCCCTGGCTGCTGCCAGAGCTTGTAGAGGTTACTGGTGTGGACAGGCTGATTATGGGCAGGGCAGCGCTGGCTGCTCCCGCCACAGGGGCTTGTGGCATTGGCCTCGGCACGCTAGGCGCGGTCCGGGCAACTGCCAAGGGCCTTTGTGGTGCCGCCCCTCGTTGCACCACTTCGGCAAAAGGTGTTTTTAGTGCTAATGATAACGAGACCCGTTGTATTGCTTCCCTGAATGTGATATTTTCCTTAACCTTTATAGTTATTATTTCTTTTTCTCTTTTCCAGGCTGGGCACGCTCTGGAGTATGCGGGGTGACTACTTTCACAGTTAACACAGAGGACCTCGTCATGACTACATTCATCAGCGCTGTGGCCGGTTGTGCCACACTTAGCACACATCAGCTGTCCTCGGCAGCTCTGGTATGCATGACCAATCGCTGGCATTTGAAACAACGCCTCGGGTTTGGAATGAAAGGTCGGACATGGAGTTTTACATAGCCAGTTTCGAGACTTTCAGGTAAAGTGGTTGAATTGAAGGTGAGTATCAGGTGCTTTGTTGCTATTTCATTGTTGTTACGTCTGATTTTGATGCGCTGGACATGTATCACACCTTGGCCCTTCCATCCATCAAGAAGCTCTTCTTCACTCAGTGTCATCAAGTCTTCGTCCGATACCACGCCCTTCACTGTATTCATGGTACGATGTGCGCTCACCGAGACAGGGATGTTACCAAAGGCTACAAGGTGCGAAAGTTTATTGTACTGTTCTTTGTCTTTTAGTTCGAGAAGCAGATCACCACTTGCCATCTTCGTGGCCTTGTAACCGGTTCCAATGGTCTCTCTCAAGCACTTGGCTACAAGGAAGGGTGAGATTGCTCTAGCTTTTGTAGATGATTGTTCGCAGTGAAGGACATGGTATTTTGGGAAAGTTTCTCTGTTTTTAGGCCAAAGTAGTAAAGTTGCGTCGATGCGTACCCTTTTCGAGGCACGATCAGTTAGAGAGGGGGTCGAGGATCCCATTGGAAAATGTGGATATTTCGGTAACAGCGCCTACCACCCACCACGGAGTCCAACAAGGGGACGTGGCAGAGCATGTGGGCATGTCTGCGCAACGCCAGCAGTACGCAGTTACTATAACCCAATATGGTTTACCCTAGTTTGGATAGCCACACAAGGTTAACCCTTGCCGCCAGGAAAAATTGGAAGTAAAATGAAGTGAGGAGAAGACAGGAAAGATGTAAAGTGAGAACAAAAGACGAAGATATAGGGAGAGAGAGATAGGAAAAGGCGACTGCCGATTTCCCCTGGGTGGGTCAGCCCAGAGGTGCCGTCTACGTGAAGCCGGGGCCAAAGGGGTGTGTTGCCTCTTCCGGGGGGCCTTAAAAGTCCAATCACCCAGCGTCAGCTCAACCCCCAGGATCCCCTTTTCCCCGGACACGGCAAAGCCACGCACGGCTAGGCGTGGGAGGGAGCCGAAACTCCCTTGTTAGCTCGGGTCCGTGGTGTCGCTTCACACCAAACGCCTACTTGCGCAGGCGCCCCTGCGGGGTAGGACACAGAGGAGTTAGACTTAGAGGCATCTGTAAAAAACTCAGGACGTGTGTATTTGTGTTGAAGTTCCAGGAAATATGTTCGGATATGGGCAAAGGGCGCATGTTTTGTAACCTCTAGAAAAGACACATCGCAGTCTATAGTCTGCCACTGCCACGGTGGCGGGTATGCTACAGGAGCCACTAAACTGTGTTCGAGTGACACTCCAGTGTCCTCAGCTAGACCCTTCAGGCGAACTGAGAAGGGCTGTCTCATTGAAGGCCTGTTTGAAAAAGAAGAATGGAGCTCTACAAGTCATTAATAGTAGAGTATGAGGGGTGCCTCTTGTCTGCCTTCACCTTAAGGAAGTATACAAAGGACATGTAGGTTCTTTGCAGATGAAGCGACCACTCATTTGACTCAACATAAAGGCTTTCTACGGGGCTGGTGCGAAGAGCACCCGTAGAAAAGGCGGATGCCCAAATGGTGCACGGGGTCCAGCATCTTCAAGGCACTTTGAGTAGCAGACTGATAGACAACGGCCCCATAATCTAAGCGGGTGCGAATGAGGCTTTTATAGGGGTTCACGAGACATTTCCTGTCACTACCCCACGTAGTACGTGACAATACTTTTATAACATTCATGGCTTTTAAACATTTTGTTTTTAAATACTTTATGTGTGGTACGAAGGTCAACTTGTTGTCCAAGATTAAGCCTAGGAATTTGTGCTCCGCATTCACAGATAGACGTGTACCGTTCAGTTCAATGTCGGGTTCTGAGTGCATGCCTCTCTTTCGGGAGAACAAGACACACGTGCTTTTTCCTGGGTTCAGCCGGAATCCGTTTTCCTCTGCCCATTTGGAGATCTTGTTTAAACCTAACTGAACCTGCCGCTCACACATTGCCAAGTTGCATGACTTAAAGCCAAGCTGGACGTCATCGACATATGTAGAATAGAACAAGTTGCGGGGGATGGACAGGTGCAAGGAATTCATTTTAATAATGAAAAGTGTACAACTAAGTACACCACCTTGCGGTACTCCCGTTTCTTGCACAAATGTTTGCGAGAGAATACTGCCCACACGGACGCGGAATTTCCGATTGGACAAGTAACTCTCGATTATGGAAAGCATTCTACCACGCACACCTAGTTGAGACAAGTCCATTAATATGCCAGAACGCCATGTTGTGTCGTAGGCCTTCTCGATATCGAGAAACACTGAGAGGAAGTATTGTTTGTGGACGAAAGCGTCTGGGATCTGTGCCTCGATACGCACCAGATGGTCGGTGGTTGATCTACCCTCCCGAAACCCACACTAAAATTGGTCGAGCAGATTGTGTGTTTCAAGGAAATGTAAAAGTCGGCTGTTTATCATTTTTTCAAAAAGTTTACAAAGGCAGCTGGTTAGTGCAATGGGCCTATAACTTGAAAATGAGGAAGGGTCCTTGCCCTGTTTCAATATAGGGATACCAATGGCCTCTTTCCAGGAAGCAGGGATGGTGCCTGAAAGCCAGATAGCATTGTATAGAGAGAGTAAAGTTTTTCGCGTTTTGAGCGGCAGGTTTTTCAACATATCATATGTGACACGGTCGTAGCCTGGAGCGGAATTATTGCAAGAGTTTAGAGATGTTTGTAGCTCAGCTAAGTTGAAAGTTTGGTTGTATTCCTCGTAATTTGTGCACTTGGATTCTAGTTTCTGCTTTTCCATCTTTGCTTTGTGTCTTTGGAAAGCTTCAGTGTAGTGTGACGAGCTAGACACCTGCTCGTAGTGTGCACCGAGGAAGTTCGCTTGATCTTCCAGGCTATCACCCTGTGTGTTTACGAGTGGGAGTGAGTGTACTTGTCTTCCTGCTACCCTACGAACCATGTTCCAGACTTTAGCCTCTTGTGTATATGAATTTATCCCTGATAAAAAACTTGTGCCAGCTTTCTTTCTGGCCTGCCGACGCGTTCTCCTGCCTCGAGATTTTATTTTCTTAAAGCTCTCAAGGTTTTCCGCTGTCGGCGAGTTCCGCAGCAACCTCCATGCCCTGTTCTGTTCCTTTCGCGCATTTCGACACTCTGTGTTCCACCATGGGACGTGTCGTTTGCCGGGCATTCCAGATGTTTGCGGTATGCACTTGGCTGCTGCGTCAGTTAGAAAAGCTGTGAAATACTGCACAGCTTCATCTATGTTTAACCTACATATCCTACATATGTCTGTCCAACTCAAATGTGTAGTGTTATGGAACTGTTCCCAGTCTGCTTTGTTTATCAGCCATTTGGGAACGTGTAAAGGACCTTCATATGTTGTTTGTGAACTCGACACTACAGGAAAGTGGTCACTACCATATAGATTATTTATGATTTTCCATTTGAGTAGGGGTAGGAGTGAAGGTGATACGATGCTGAGGTCGATAGACGAGTAAGTTTTGTTGGCAACGCTATAGTATGTTGGCTCTTTCCTATTCAACAACAGGCACCGGAAGAGAAGATAAATTGTTCGATGAGACGACCTCGTGCATCAGAGCGAGAATCGCCCCACAGTCCACTATGTGCATTTAGGTCCCCAAGAAGCAAATAGGGTTCAGGCAGTTCATCTATTAAAGACTGAAACTCACGTCTTTCAAGACGGTGGTTGGGAGGTACATACAAAGAGCAGATGGTGACGAGTTTGTTTAAAAGTACCGCTCGAACAGCCACCGCCTCAAGGGATGTCTGGAGTGGTAAATGTGTACACGCTACTCCTTGGTTAATAATAATGGCTACGCCACCGGATGACGCCACAGCATCATCTCGGTCCTTTCGGTATATGACGTAAGCACGTAAAAAATTTGTATTGGAGGATTCGAGATGTGTTTCCTGTACACACAGCACTTGAGGTGAGTGTTTGTATAAAAGCTCTTGGACGTCGTCGAGGTTTTTAAGCAGGCCTCTGGCGTTCCAATGTATAATTTGTGTTTTCATATCGAAAGTAAAGTAGTGCTGTGTGTACGTTAAGGAAGGACTTGTTTAAGCTGAAAGGTCGAGCTCAAGTAGCAGGGCTATTATCAGGCCCTGTTATGAGCTTTTTGGTTTTCTTGGCGCGCTCCAGAGAGCCGCGCCGCTCTTTTGGCACCAGGGGTGCCGCCGTATCCATTGCCTCCTCGGAGGCACTGGATGCCCGCTCATGCGAGCTGGTTTTTTGAAGCTTGGGCCTCGCCTGGCGAGGTGAGGCCTTGAGACCCGAGGACCCAGGAGTCCCTGGTCTCTGTTCAATAGTAGGCGGAGTAGACTCAACTACTGCCGCCTTGGGGGCAGGCGCCACAGCCAATGGCTCGCTCTGCGCAGGCCGAAGGAGTGGCGAGAGCTGGTGCGACACTGCCCCCTGGCGCGCCGCATCAGCATATGTGGGGCCATAAAATGGCGAGACTCTTTTTCTTGCTTCTTTAAATGTAATGTTTTCTTTATCTTTAAAATGATGATCTCTTTTCTTTTTTCCAGAAAGAACAATAACGTGAGTACGCGGCATTATTACCGCCACAGTTCACACAACGTGCAGGTGCTTCGCAGTTGTCAGACGCATGGCCCACGACCCACACAGAGCACAAGTTTTCTGGCCACGACAGCTTTGCGAACCGTGGCCATATCTCTGACACTGGAAGCAACGGCGGGGGTTGGGGATATATGGCCTCACAGATGTCTTTGTATACCCAGTCTGAATTGTTTCAGGCAAATTGTTTCAGGAGTGGGCATAGTGGCAGCAACGAGGACACTATGCTAAAACGATGCCTTTTTTTGACGCAGCTCCTTGTCAGCCTGATCGGACCCCCACTCTGCGCAAGTGCCGTTCCTGGTTTCAGCGCTGCAATCGCCTTCTGACGTGCCATTCTGCCTGGAGGGTCATGTGGTCTTCGGTGGCGGCGCGCCCCTGGACTTTCCTATCGCCCCCGTGCGCGATAGTTGCGACGTGGTCCACCCGTGTGCCTTATCAAAGATTCCCCTCCGCGCCCTCCTTCAACGCAGTCATCGATCATGCAATCATCGCCAACGCAGACATGTGACGTCCCGCAGCGAAGCTATAAAGGAACCGGCCATCAGCTTCAGCTTCAGTGGGCATAGTGGCAGCAACGAGGACACTATGCTAAACGATGCTTTTTTGACGCAGCTCCTTTGTCAGCCTGATCGGACCCCCGCTCTGCGCAAGTGCCGTTCCTGGTTTCAGCGCTGCATCGCCTTCTGACGTGGCCATTCTGCCTGGAGGGTCATGTGGTCTTCGTGGCGGCGCGCCCCTGGACTTTCTATCGCCCCCGTGCGCGATAGTTGCGACGTGTCCACCCGTGTGCCTTATCAAAGATTCCCCTCCGCGCCCTCCTTCACGCAGTCATCGATCATGCAATCATCGCCACGCAAGACATGTGACGTCCCGCAGCGAAGCTTAAAGGAACCGGCCATCAGCTTCAGCTTCAGTGGGCATAGTGGCAAGCAACGAGGACACTATGCTAAAACGATGCCTTTTTGACGTAGGTATGTTACTTTTCTGACGCGTACGTAGTCCGTAGCGATGACCGTTTTTTATTGCTGCTGCTCTGCCCACAAGTGTTTTTGTCATGTTCGGATGCAGTGTTCTCCTTTGACAGTATTTTACTGTGTGGTGATGTCGAACCTAATCCCGGCCCCCCCAAAACTGCACCTGGAACTAAGCACCGCCGCATAGCACTCGTCCCGCTACTCATTCATTCGGGAATTCTATTTTGACCCCTGAGCTCGGTGCACGTTCCCGAATAGCTGATTGTTCTATATCAGACAAACCCGATGTCACTGCTTTGCTTTCACAACTGCTGGCTACTCAGCAGCAAATCGCAAGTGATATTGCTGACATTAAGCTCCGTTTCGGCAACCGATTTGATGCACTCGAGTCTCGGGTATGTGCTTTGGAAAAAGCTTCCACGGGTTCCAACTCCAATTCTGCTTCTGTTGGGTCGCCTAACGCATGCATTGTCGAACTCGCTTCCAAGATTGATGATCTTGAGAATCGCTCACGGCGCAACAATATTGTAATTTACGGACTGGAAGAGGAAGCCTTCGAAGACGGTGGTTGTTTGGCAACTAAGATTGAGGCGTTTTTTACTGAAAAGCTGCAGATTAAATGTCCTCAGATTGAACGTTGTCACAGACTCGGTAGACAGCAACTAGATCGTTCCCGTCCTGTTATACTTAAGCTTCTTGATTATCAGGATAAAAAGACCATATTTAAGAACGTTGCAAAGCTTAAAGGAACTAAAATTTATATTAACGAAGATTTCTCTCCACGAGTTCGCGCTCTGCGTAAAAAAATGTGGGACGCCGCAGCCCCTTTTCGTGATATAGGGTGTTCTACTAGTTTGAGGTTTGATTACATTCTAATAAACAAAGCTCGGTACTACTGGGATGAAACACTGAATTCCCTTGTCAAAGCACCTAGTTTTCCAAATAATTCCGATGCGATGCCCTTCCCGACTGTATCCGGTTCGGAACTACAATCTTCTCCTGGTGTACCTTCCCCGGCAGCAGCGCCTGTTGTCTCCGGTTGGACGTCGTCCCGGCAGGAATGAAAAATTTCGTCCTTATAAACTTAAACGCTAGGAGCGTAATAAAGAAATTGCCTAGCCTTCTCTCCCTTGTCTCAGCGTATTCGCCTCACGCTCATCGGCATTACTGAAACGTGGCTACATGATGGTATCCTTGATTCCGAGTTCACTCCCCCAGGGTACACAGCAGTTCGCACCGATAGACTCGTGGGGAAAGGGGGTGGTGTTGCTCTTCTTATCCGTTCGGACTTAAAATTTGGTGTGATTACAGGCCCAGCCGACACCGAGTCTGTTTGGTGCAAGATTTGCCTCGAAAAATGTGCAATTGTCGTTTGCGTTTTCTATCGGCCTCCTGCCTCGAGTATTGAAACACTACAGATTCTTAATAACTTCATGTACGAGCGCAATTTTAGTGCGTCGAACTTCATTTGCATGGGCGATTTTAACGCTCCAGGTATCCACTGGCCTTCCCTTACGTGTGATGGTCGCGAAAGTAATATTTGCCAAGGAACTTATAGACTTTACAGTATCTTTCGGCTTAACTCAAATTGTTCATGGTGCCACCAGATTGAATGCATGTTCTCGATCTCGTATTTTTAAGCTCCGACCTTTCGGATAAAGGCTTGGACTATGAAATAATTGATGGCCTGTCTGACCATCAGGCTGTTCTCGTTTCCCTCGCATGCGTAATGAATAAACCGCGATATGTTTTCACTTCGTTTCCTGACTTTGAACGTGCGGATGACCTTTCTGTTTTAGACGCTTTGGCGGATGCGTACGATGACTTTGTGCTACTCAGCGCTTCAGGAGACATTGATACACTAACTACCACTTTTGAAAATCTAGTAAAATCATGCATTTCAGAGTTTATCCCTACAAAGACTAAAAAGAAAAACACTGATGTTCCCTGGATGACCCGCGATCTTTTACACTTATCTCGTAAAGTCCGAAGACTTCGGCGCTGCAAATCAGCGAGCAGTCCAGAAAGCATTATCAGGTTTGCTGAGGCCAAGAGGGAACTTCGAGAGCAGCAAAATATAGCTAAAGATTTCTTTTTTCGTGTTCAACTTCAAAGTTTACTATCCGACAATCCCCGCAAGTTCTGGCGCTCGGTCCTGCCTCGCGATGCTTCTTGTAATTCTTTCAAAATAAACGATAGAATCATTGATGATCCGGCGGAAATTTCGAACAATTTTAACTCGTTCTTTCAGTCCTGTCTTTACAGTCGACATCTGGTTATTCCATCTTTTTCCACCCTTGAATCCAACGTCTCCAATCAGTGATGTAGTGATCACTGAAGAGGGCGTGTTAAATCTCGTACTTAATCTGGACACTAAAAGTGTAATGGACCCGATGGTATCCCCAACATGTTTCTCGTTCGCTACTTCTCCCTTTGGACCTCTCAATACCTTACAATAATTTTTAATAAATCCGTAAAATCTGGAACCGTTCCCAGATCTTGGAAAAATGGCAAAATAGTACCTTTACATAAATCTGGTGACAAGCAAGTTTTCAGCAATTACAGGCCCATCTCTCTTACCCCTCATTCCTGCAAGCTATTAGAGCATATTATATACAAACATATTATTGCATTTCTCGAATCTAACAATTTGTTGTCTAGCTTCCAACATGGATTCAGACGAGGTTATAGTACTGTTACGCAGCTAACCGAATTCGTGCACGACATTTCTAGTAATATGGACATTGGTAATCAGGTTGACGCACTATTCATCGACTTTTCGAAAGCATTCGACACTGTACTTCACTCTAAATTACTATGCAAATTAAATGCCATATTAAACAACCCGCAAACTAGTTACCTGGATTTCTAATTTTCTTTCTGAGCGCTCGCAATACGTTTGTTATAACTCAACTGACTCCGACATTGTTAGTGTTAATTCAGGCGTTCCACAAGGTTCTGTACTTGGCCC